>CM022708.1:12514404-12521904 GCA_012295165.1 Asparagus setaceus | reverse complement strand
CATTTATATTCTCTCCTCTATTAGTGTTTCTAGTTTTATTTTCTTTTCTTTATAAAAATCCAATGCCTTTTTTAACACCTCTTCATAAAAACCTCTGTTCAAATAACTTTCAAAAGAAAAGTTCAATTAAAAATTTCAAAACCCCCTCCTTGTGGTTTGACATTTTTATACTATAACAGTTGTGTATTTGCAACACACAATCATTTTCTTACATAATATGTTTTGGTGCCGTTGCTAGGGAGGGAGTTAATTTTGATTTATTTTGAAATTTTTCTTTTGATGTCCTTTGATTTGTTTATTGATTTGTGTAGGATTCTCAACTTAGATTGAAGAAGATTTGTAAGAAGAGACTAAGCTTACTTTTTGTCAAAGAGATAAGTTTTCTTCACTTTCATTTTGCTTTCTTAGTTAGTTTCCTTACAAATTAGCAATTTAGATTAATTAAATAAGACCACAAAAATTTTTATTGTTGAACCTAATAAAATCCACCAATCAACTTATGATAATATTAAATAAGATAAAAATCTTAAAAATTTACCTTTATTTTCTTTACCTAAATAAAAACAAGTTTAGAAAAATTTGCTTAAGGCATCCATTTGTAGATTGCTTTTATTTTCTTAGAGTTGTATTTGCATATAATTAGTAGGAATCACCGAAGTGACATTAAGCATTTTGATTTGTGCATACACTTGAAAATATTTTTAAGAGCAAAACCAAAATCAAGATAAAACATTGGCCCCTAAGGATTTGAGCTCAATAGGAAATAAAGATTTTGAGGGAGGTGTCTAAGGAAAGAAATTAAAGTGGCGAAAGCATTCGCAAGAAAAGAGGTTACTTAATTGGCACTTGATTCATGCTCAGGAAGAGCTCCCTTTGAACTTACTTTTACCTGACTAACTGATTAAGTGAACTCAGATTTGGTATAGCCTGAAGGAATCTTTGGTTAGGAGCTGGTCTAGTGGAGTTTTTATTAGTGTATGCAAGTTTGGATTAGGGATAGTATAAAACATTTAGTTCATGTTGAAGTTAAATTAAAAGAAATAACTAATTCTAATCTACATTTTTGGGATATGTGCTATCATTCAAGACTTGTAAGATAATCCACGAGGAACCATTCTGGAAGTATTTCAATAGGTTAAAAAATTTTCTCATCCAATGTCCTCATCACGGTTTAGAAAAGTGGCGTTTATGCCAAATATTTATAAATGATTGGATTATTCTTCAAATACATACTTCGAATCTATGTGTTAATGGGATTTCATGAAGAAAAATGCTGATGATACCTGAGAATTTTTAGAGAACTTGACTGAGAAAACCTTGCAATGGGAACAATGTGATGAAAGGCCAGCTTCATCAGTTCTCTCAACCAAATCCAGTGGTTTGTCCTTAGAGTCGAACATAGCCTCTTAAGCTAAGATGAGTGCAATCCTGCACTAGTTAGAAGCTTTAGAAATCAAAGATCGAGCTCCCGCTCATATCAACCAAGTTTCTTCCCTAGGATGTCGTAATTGCTTGTCTCCAACTCATGTTTTGGAAGAATGTCCTCTTTTAGAAAATAACCAACCACTCAATCAGATGAACGATGCATTCCAACATCCTAGAAATGATCTGTTTTCTCTAACTTATAATTCGGGTTGGAAAAATCATCCTAATTTTTCACGGAATCAGGCAAATTTCTTGGAAAATCCAAATTTCACTACCTATTCAGTTCCGCAATTTCCTAGGGGAAACACGTGTCCGTTCAACACTCACAATCTTTATAATCCTCAACAAATCTTGCATATCAAAATTTGCTTTTTTAGAATCAATCTATCATTTATGTTTCCCTAGGATTCAATAATGACAATGAGAAAAGGTTTAGTGTCCTAGAGAAGGGCTTAAAAGCCATGATGAAAGCATCCACCCAGACCACCAATATGTTGACTCTATCATCCAACACACTAAATTCCTTGATGCAAACCACAGGCCAACTGTTAAACTCAAATACTCAAGTTATAGCTAGACCGAAAACTCAATTAGGACAACTAGCTAGTGCTATGAGTAAGAGAGAAAAAGAAACATTTCCAAGTCAACCAGTTGTCAATCCTAAGGACATTAGCTTAGGTCAATCCAATTTAGTCCATGTTAATGAATTCATACCTTAAGATTAGACAAATAGATTGATAACCAAGTCCGAACGCCTCCTAATCAAACTTCTTCTTCTTCTCAAAACCAAACTTCTGAACCCGAACAATAACCCTCTTCTTTTGATAATTTTGTGCAACTATTCTCTTCTTCTAATGATCATGAACAAGAAATGGAATTGAGCCTAATCTAGATGGGTTCAAACCTGTTGCACCCTTCCCAGATAGACTAAGGCCTGGGAAGAACTCTCCCCAGATAGAGAAGATCTTAGACATGTTCAAGCAGGTCAAAGTCAAATTCCTCTTTTAGATGTCATAGAACAGATTCCTTCCTATGCCAAGTTTTTGAAAGACCTAAACAAAGAGAAGAGGTCTACCCAAGTCCCTAAAAAGTCTTCTTACCTGCCAACATTAATGAGATCATATCCATGTCATTGCCTCTGATATATAAGGATCTTGATTGTCCTACAATTTCATGCACTATATTAAATACTGTTATTGATAAGGCACTCTTAGACTTAAGGGTTAGTGTTAACATTCTCTTGTATTTGGTCTACCGGGAATTTGGAGTAGGAGAGCTGAAACCAACTAGATGCATCATGTAACTAGCTGATAGATCTATGAAGATACCAAAGAGAGAAATATAGGATAAGGTAGGGGAGTTCATATTTCCGGTTGATTTCATAGTCTTAGAAACATAACCCATTTCTAATCTTAAGGGTTAGATATCTGTCATTTAAGGAAGACTATTCTTAGCCACTTTAAATGCTCTGATCAATTGTAGAACTAGTCAAATAAAGTTGTCCTTTGGGAATATGGCTATAGATCTCAATATCTTCAATCTAGGAAAACAACCGAGTGATCCATAAGATCAAACCCTAGAAGTGAACTTCATTCAGGGTATGTCTGTAGATGGTTAAAATATATTTCATCCAGGCCAATATCCAACTTGAATCCAAGAAGTGAACGCTCATGGGCTAAATACTTCAAATGGGCCCCAAACTCATGCCCACAACAAGCTGTAGCGAAATTCGCTTAACAAAGCATGCGAACCTCGCCACACAGCTCATCTTGACTCGACCCGGCCAAGTCAAGAACGGGTCGACTACCAAATAGCTGTAACGAACCTTGCCACGCAGCTCATCTCAACTCGACCCAACCAAAGCAAGAATGGGTCGACTCCCAATTTACACCCCAGGCCGAATCAAAAGGCGTTAATAGTCAAATTCTGTGCTAAATTCAAACATACAGACGAAGTTCGCTAATCAACGAACTTCTCTCATAACAACCCAAGTGGGCCACGTCATCCATGACTCCAAAGAAGTCTCACCCACATTCAAGCGAGCCTCGCCTAAACGTCTTCAGCGAGCCTCATCTAAACATCTTTAGCGAGCTTCGCCGAGTCAGTGAACCCCGCCAAATAGCAGTTTGAGGGCTATTTTTAAGGGGATAACCGCTCCCCACTATATCCTATTTTGATGGCCACATAACCATAATTAAAGGCCATTAACTCTCTCTCTTTTAGCCTATAAAAGAAGGGGAGATTGCTCATTTTTGAGGGATCTTATCATCTATAAATCAACACTTTTACACACGGATGAATCGAGAGATCACCAGCCTCGCATTTGTGTTTCTCTCTTACTTCGATGCTAAGAGAAGACTGAGTTATCTTCCAATCAACTAAGTCTTCATCAACAGCAAAAGACTCATTATCTTAGTCAGTCCATCAACGGAGTACAAGGTTGACGTTTTATCGGCACACAGAAAAGAGCCACCCAGGAAATATAAATTTTTTCTTAGTTTCATTGTAAGTTTTCTAATTGTAATCTATGTTAATTGCCATATAAAAAGACCCAAAATAGGATGGTGACTCCGTTGGAGAGTTCTTACTCCTCATATGAGAAAATCGTGTCGTAAACCGACACTAAGACCCTCGGGTTTTTTGCTGAATCATTGGTCATTGAATTTAACCAAACGAAGTTTGAGGAATTCATTTCCTCAAACCAATCTTCATCAACGGTGACTATAAGAAGTTGTCATAAAATTCGCCGCAGTGCGAATCTCGGGTCTAAACCAACCCTCGCGTGTGTAAAGGCGACCTTCGCTAAAGACCATTTGAGTTTAGCTGGAAGCCAAATGAACTTCACCTAGAGTGAAGAAACCTCAATCCGCATCTCGAGCGAAGGTCAAGATGTTATTACATCTTTCAATTTTGGACATCAGTCCACAACTCCTTTGGGAGTTCAATTTAAAGCATCTCGCAATGCTCGCTATGCTTCCTCGATAGAAGCTAAGAATGGGGGTAATTCCTCATCTAAATTCCTGCAAGGGAATAACATCACTGATGATGATTTGTCTAAACTCGCTAGACAAAAGCCTGGCCAACGTTGCCGTAAGTGACGTTCGCATGCTAAGGCTAAAAAGAGTGAAGTTGGCTCTGAAAAGTGCCATCAACTTGGAACTACCAGTGATCTAAGAGAGTTCCTATCTTTGAAGAGAGCACGCCAATGTCAGCATTGGGCAACCCTCAGTGAAGTAGTTACGGCAATTCAAAAGAATTGCCAACGCAAAGCTATTCCTGAAAAGGAATCAGTTTTCAACCGTCTTAACCTCAGTCTTGAGCCTTCAGAGGTTCAGACTAATAGACGACGACGTACCCAAAAGGGTAAACTTTAAGAATTCACAGTCAACATGACTAGTGCAATCTCTGAAGATGAGGAAGAAGGCGGGGATAGCTCACCCGACCCAGTATACTCTCCTGGTATCGGGGGCATATTGTCAAAAACTGATGGTGTGTCTAGCCACACCAGATTAAGGCAAAGAGCAGCAATTCCTTTTGACTACTCCTTCCTCCAAACACGAACATCGCAAGCTCCATCTCAAGTGGACCAACCTACTTCTAGTGATGCTAATTCCGCCATAGCATCAATTGTGACCCCAAGCTCAAGTCAAGAACGACAATGGGTGGTGGATATGATGGACCGAGAAGATATTCTTACTCAAATGATAGCTCAAAAGAAAGCTTCAAATGAGCGATTTGAGCGTTTGGAAAAGATGTTTGAGCGGCTCCTATCAGCATCTCAACCTCATCCAAGCTCTTCAAAGGGGAAGAGACGAGTCGACGAATCCTCTCCAGAAGAAGATCAAGCGCATCAAGATGACGCAGATTCTGACCACTTAGGATCAAAAACGTCAGCGCCTCCGAAACCAAGCAAAGAAGCAAAGGCTCTGGAGGACATTCAAAAATAGCTCAACTTTCTTTCTCAGCAAATTGAACTCAATAAGGTTAGAATTAGCCGACCTTATCCAATCGAGTGGGACATGGTTCCCTATCCGATAAAATTTAAGCCGCCAACGTTGCATACGTTTTATTGAAAAGGTTCTCCGAACCAACACATCTACTACTCCCATCAATAAACTAGGAATATAGTGGGTAATGACACCATTAAGACTCGAATTTTTATTGGCACCCTCCAGGGGGTAGCCTTCGATTGATTCCAGAATCTGCCTGAGGGTTCAATCAAATCCTGGGCAGATCTAGAATCAAAGTTCCTCTCACAATTTCATGAGGAATAATTGGATGTTACCATGGCTAAACTTCTCTCCGAAAAGCAAAGAGAAAATGAGATGGTCAAGGAATTCATCGAGAGGTATCGCAATCTGACATTGCGATGTCGAGATATGCCTTTGCCGATGTTACTCCAAACTTGTCGGCACAATTTCGAGGGGCGGATAGAAGCTCACATGGGCATTTTTACGGCCCACACATGGAAGGATTTGATGGAACAAGATGAGATAGCGGAAAAGTTATCAGAACATTTTAACAAGTTCGAGCCCCGTACTAATTTCATGGGCAATAAAGGCAAGAAAGGGCAGCTCCCAACCGAAAGCCAAAGAAACTTTCGCGGTCGAGGTCCAAAATCCCAACAACCAGAAAAGAGAACCAAGAAAGAATGTTCAACGCAATTATTCATTCAAAGATGAACATACGGTGGCCATCTTCCATGTTCTCAATAAGGGTAACCGGTTAAAATTCCCGAAGCCCGACGACCTGAAGAAGTCAGAAAGACCGACGATCCCAACTACTATCTGTTTCGGTCGAAAGCTGGTTTCTTTGTTATTTCCATTACAAAATAATTTGACAATGAAAATAAGAGAAAATTACACGTGTAACTCTCTATTACAAAGAAATTTGAGTCGTTTTCTCACAAACACGAATAGAAGACACTACACGTGTAGATCTCCTGCTTGCGTGGATTCTTGGCCTGTGCCGGGACGCGTCGTCCGTGGACCACCTAAGCAACGATCATCGAATCGATGGGGTTGAGTTAATGCTTCGCTAAGGAAACAAGAACTAAAGCAAATATCTTAGTAAGGTAAGATATCTGCTCTTCCCAAGAATAAGTCTAAACTTAAATTCGAGGATCTCCACGTGGATGAAGTTCTTGAAATCTTCTTGGCTGAAGCTCAAAATCTCTTTCTCTCTCTCTCTACGCAAGGCTCTTAGCTTAGGAAATTTTTGATCTCCAAAACTCTGATCTCCCTCCCCACCCAAGTGGGCGTAGGGGGTATTTATAACCTTTTCAGTATCATATCGAAAAACATAAACACACAGAGAACATAATATTAGGACGAAGTAGTAAGATACAAGAGACTACTGATCATACATTTGTACCTCTTTTCACAATCAATACTCCCGTTTCATCTTTTGTAAGCTCACGAATGACTTATAGAGGTTGAAGTCGCTTCAAGTTATCCATATAGAAGCGCTTGAGAATTTCTTTCATATGGTTCTCCGTGAGATAAACACGCTATCTTTCATTTGCTTCACTTGGAATCTTAGAACATACTTCAGCTCTCCCATCATGCTCATCTCGAACTCATCGCATCAACTTTTCAAACTTATGGCAAAGATCCTTATTAGTAGCTCAAAATACATCAATATACACTTATACAATAAGAATATCTTTACCAAAAGTTGAACAAATAAGATATTGTTAGCAAACCCTTTTAAAATTATATTTTAGTAGATAAGAACGTAGATAATCATACCAAACTCGAGGTGCTTGTTTAAGACCATATAAGGCTTTATTAACTTATATACGTAATCTTGATAAACATGATTAATAAAACTTGGGGTTATTCTATATACACTTCTTCCATTAACTACCCATTTAGAAAGACACTTGTCACATTCATTTGATAGAGTTTGAAACCTTTATAATAAGAAAATACAAGCAAAATCCTAATAGCTTCAAGTATACAACCGAGTAGAAATTTTATCAAATCGATCCCTTCCATTTGGTTGTAACATTTAGCAACAAGTCTAGCCTTATTTCTCACGATATTATCTTTCTCATCCAATTTATTTTTAAAG
>CM022708.1:12359745-12514304 GCA_012295165.1 Asparagus setaceus | reverse complement strand
AACAAAGGAGACTTCGGTTCGACAAGGTATTACAACGCCCTCGGATGATCCTAAAGCCCCATTCGGTATAATATCATGGCCCAATTAGCTAATATCCTGGCTCATATAACCTTATTCGACCTCTTACGTTTGTCTAAGGAAACGAGGGAAGCTTTAAAAGAAGCTTTGAATGACAGTGAGGTGTTCCTCATACACATGATCGAGCCTCCTCAGAATGTAGAACACAAGCAGTGCTATCAGTGCCAACGACAGGTGCATTGTATCACTTTCACTCTAGAAGACATGCTCATCAAAGACCACCATCATAACTGACCCCTTTACTATGCTGGGTATGTAGGGTCGGCAAAGGTCGAGAGGATTCACATCGACCCAGGCTCTGCGTTGAGCATAATCCCACGGAGACTCTTGAGCTTTTTGGGTATTTCCCTTCACTAGCTCTCAAAGACTTCCGCCACCATATTCGGCTTCAACTCCAGTAGTAGCCAATCTCTTGGAAAGATCTGACTTAAATGTCAGATCGGTGATTTAAAAATGGAAGTGACTTGTTATGTCATTGACGTCGAAACACCCTACAATCTTCTCCTAGGATGACCATGGATCCATTCCAATATGATCGTCCCCTCAACACTTCATCAGTGCTTCAAATACATTGATGGACAGGGGGTCCAACAAAGAGTTAAAGATGAAAAGCATCCTTTTAGGGGAGTAGAGAATTACTTTACTGTTGATGTCCTGGGACTCAGTAGCGAGATTAGAGGATAATTCCGAATTAGCCACGGGGCTCAATATCGACAGATGATGTAGAGGTCTCCTCATCTTCATAGACGGCTGATCACCTACTAAGATGAGAGTTCTGCAAAGCTACAACTCGTTAGAGGACCGGAGTTGGGTTCTCCGATGATTCCTCCAACGATCAAGTCAGTATCGAGCTTGAGTGGGGAATTAATGAACTGAATAAGTTCTGAATATGCAGCGATTATACTAATTAGCCAGAGATGGCTTACCTGTGGCCCCTAGGGGGGCCCGAGGGAGCTCTCTTGATTAGTAGGCGATGAGCCTATATATACCCAACTGAGAGGGGTAGATGCGTAACTTTGACCGAGTCCAGGCATGCAGTTGAATCTGCAGATAGCTTACAGGTGTCAGCTGTAGATGAGATGAGTCACCACTGATCTGATGTGATGGTGCTTGAAGAGGCATGGAAGGTGATGAGTCATGAAGACTCGTGGCATAAGCAATGATGATAATGGATAGCTATTGGTGCGGAGTTCGAGGACAAACTGCCTCTCGATTCGGCTCTGTGGGAGGGATGACAAGTACCGTCTTTTTTGTCGACCTTGAAAGTTGTTGACACGGCCTTAAGAATGAGGGGGTCAATTCAAATGATCGGGTCGAGTGAGAGCTTGTCTCGACTCGGCCTTGCTCGGAAAGGGATGAGTGCCCATACTATCCGAGTCGCCCTGGTTGGGGTGAGCTGATATGTAGATTAGTGTTGACCTGGAACACGTGTCGGCTCCAGAGGGAGAATTAGCACTTAGTTTATTTATTGACATAACATTGGCCCCTTTCGCTTGAACTCGTGGTAGCTGAGTCCGAGTGAAATAGAACTGTAGCTGGTCGGGTCCTGAGGTGCATTTATGAGGGGTTACTGAAGAGTCTCTTCGGATGTGACGTTGCTAACGTTAGAGAAGATCTTGCGCTGCCGCCGCCTCGACACTTGTGTGAGGATTGCAGGCTAATTAAAATGAGGGGCACTTCTGTTCCAGAGTGGCCGCCTCATATTCTAGGAATGATCTCGGCCGCTGACTCAGAACTGAATTGGCCATTGTGATCTTGCCACCTGTCCGCTCTGCTACCTATAAGTATGGCCGTTCTGATGTAAGAGATTTTTGCTGTTCACAAAAACTCTTGGACTCTTACGCTGTGAAAGAACTTCGATTACTTCCAGACTCTCTTCTCCGGTGAACTTCCGATCTAATTTGATGGCGTCTTCATCTTCAACTTCTAGGAATGAGGCCCGGATCAATTAGCTTCAGAGATTTCACTCCTAAGTGCCGTCGTCACAGCTGGAGGCTCTGTACGATAAATATGACATTCCTAGGGCATTTACCCTATCGGTGCCGGCGTGTACGCAGGTGGTCTATGACCACAACAACAATTTGGCTCCAGTGTACCTGAAGTATATGGAGTATGGGTTGCGCCTGCTGTTGCACCCCTTCCTCTATCGCGTCTTTGAAGCGCTGGGGGTGTCTCCGTCGCAGATGAAGCTAAATTCCATAGTCACTCTGGTGGGATTCATTGTTATCTACCACTAGCTGGGAGTCAACCCGACTCTGAGAATCCTCAGCCAGCTCGTCTGCATGAAGGTGAGTCAGTAGGAGGGCCATTATTACCTCCAGGTCTTAGGGAGGGCAATAAGATCGTCTCCAATGCTCCCGAGTCCAACAAGGACAGGAAGGAGTGGTTCGTGTGGGTGTTCGGCGCTGATGGCGTCTTAGGCTGCTCCATGTGGCCTAAGATCAAGAAGGATGCTCTGAGGCATGGGTTGCGGTTGAACGATGAGAAGCATGCGCTCGATATGATCAGGGCTTACACTGGCTCTTGCTGGATCGAGAACCTCTTCGACAACTCGGTCCTGCTAGTTGCCGGAATCTCCTTTATATTAAAAAAAATAATTTTTTTGGTCACTTGCCAACTTAATAGAGTTGATTAATAATTGACCTATTTGATAGATTTTAAATCTTCTAATCTTTAGTTACTTTTATATCAAGTTTATCTTTTATGATAACTCTAAATAAATTTCTTAGGAATTGATGTTCAAAGTAGCATACTTCACTTAAATTTTAACTTGGATTTTTAATTAAAGTAATGAATTTTTGCATACTTAGCTTAGAGTTGAAAATAATATTTCAAGTTGTCTTGATCCAAATATTTTTAGAATATATATACATATACACATATATATATTATACTAACTTAACAAAAAGAAGAGTCACGAAAAATGGGCACCAAATAAATTTCTCTTAAAATCATTGGTGGTTCTATTTTACTAAGCCTAAGTTGGTGAGTAATTAAGCTCAAGGAGTATTTTTATGCTTAATGACCTAAGCCCAATGGGTTGGGATTCATTGGCCCAAACTTCGCTAAATGGTCACTTTGAAAGTCCGATTAAAAGAACAAAACCACCAAGGAATAAAGAGTTTTAAAAAATCATACTAACCATATTTTTATATATAGTTATATTTGTATATGTTCTTGAAGAATTAAATGGATTAAAAGACTTGAAGTTTGTTTAAAACAAAGAGTTAGCATGTTCTTTTCAAGACTTTTAAATTAAATTTTGAGTTAAACTTGGTTTTGTATAACTATAATGGAAGGATTTTCTTAAGAAAATTATATTGGAGTTATGATAAAAGCGTTTTCTTGAGTATTAACCAACTTCAATTGGAATGTTTGAATATATCAAATAAATTAATTATTTCATTAACTTCTTTAAATTGGCAAGTTGACTGAATTTTGTGGGTATATTCACTGCAAACCCTCACGAGACTACAACTCGTCCACTGAGGTAACCCAGGGGTTTAAAGGCTTGTTGTATGCGCTAAATACAATCGCGATTCCTGCGAAAGTGAGTTCGGAATTTTCTTTCATTTTCTTTCTTTGCTAGAGGACTAGCAAAAGTTTAGGTGTGGGGGTATTTGATAATCACAATTTAATTACAATTTTATACTCTCATTACCTATTTTATATGAATAAATATCCTGCTAATAACTGTTTTTATCTTAATTTGCAGGCTAATGGAGTATTAATGAATAAGAGCCCATATGACTCAAATCCTCTGAATTTCTACCAATTTTTGAAGCCCAAATCTAAAGACAAACGAAGGCCCAAGACACCTAAGGAATCCAAGAAGAATTCATGCAAAAATATCAAGAAAAAGACAAAATCGGTTGGAAATCAATCGGTCGACCAATCGGTCGGCCGACCGATTGGCCAATTGGTTGGCCGACCGATTGGCCAACCGATTGGTTTTCAACTGATTCCGAATTAAGGGATGATTTCAACTCCTTGGTGGCCAAGTTTGATCCAATGGTTCATGTTCACTCCGTTGGACTATAAATAGGGGTAGAGGGGGAGAGGTTTGAGTGTTAAATATTTTGTAAAGACTCCATTTAGAGACGAGGGTTACTCTTAATTGAGAAGAACTTCTAAAATTGTAACTTTGTTACACAATAAATAAAATTTTCACCCCTTCAATTTCCTTTCTCTTCTTCTTGTCCAAGGACCAAAAGGAGGATGAGATGAAGATTAGGAGTTGTTGGAGCTAATATTTGTGGGATTCCTAGAGATTGTTTGAAACTAGCTAACAAATTCAACTTATTCACATAAGATTGAGATAAACTAAGTGGATCTACTCTAGATTCCTCATATCTTTAATTAATCCTCCATACTTTACCTTCTTTATTTTTCTCTTATCCTTGCTTTTCATTTGTTTGTTTTCTTTCAATTTTCTTTCTCCTCTCTTGATTTCTTTTTCTTTTTATTTGCACAAATCACAATCACTCTCCATCTCTCAAACTCATTTTGTTTTATTTTCACTTTACCACTTCCATCTTTAAATCCCTCCACACTCACTTTCTTCCTCGTTTTTATCACACACATTTTCTAGTCTCTCCACTCTCATTTTCTTCCTCGTTTTATTGCGCATAATCCACAACCACTCTCTCTAACCTCTTCACCACCACTTTCACCATGCTTTACTTTTATTTTGAATAACTCCTAATTGTCGCGCACATAATCTAAAAAGAACCAAACTTGGATAACTCGTACTTCACGTTCCTCGTGGGATCGATAACTTTATATACTATAACTTGATAAGGTTGTATACTTGCAACTTTAGGAGGTAATCATTTATTTCCTATCAAGTTTTTGGCGCCGTTACCGGGGAACGGTGTTATAAGTAGGATTTTGTCTACTTTGATTCTTTAACTTGTGTGTTTTCTTGTGTAGGAACTACTTGAAGCTTGAAGATCAAGAGTTGAAGATTCAAGATTGAAGAATTGCCTTCAAGTGCTGATGTTGCCGAGGAGGACGCTACTGCTGTCCCGACCTTAGAAGTTGATGTTGTCATTATCGACAATAGGTCCCCCGCTAGAGAAGAGGGGGTTGATATCCACATGGCTGAGGCCAAAGAGGCTGAGGCTCCAGTAGAGGGAGACGTGGCTCCTGATACGCCTGTTGAGTCGACTCATCGGCGGGGAAAAGAGCAAGCTGCTGAAGGGGCACCTCCTACCCAAGGGTTTGCAAGGCCGTATCCTCATTATATTGATGAGCTTGAGGCAGAGAAGTGGAATGAGCTGATGATGCTATTGATGGGGTCTTCCAGAATCGGTCCCCGCCATGATAAAGAGCCGCCCCAGGAGTTCAAATATGAACCCAGGCGACATCTCGACAAGAAAGGGTCGGTCCTGGAGTCTCGACTTGCACAAACCAAAGCTATTGAGTAGTTCTATCTTCCTCGTGATGATGAGATCCTCGGCGAGACGCCGGATGTCTGCCTTCACCAATGCTTGAAAGGCTACATGATCCGAGGAGCTCTGGTGGAACAGGAACTGTTCGGTCGGATCGAGCGAGTTTGAGCCTCCTATCTCAGGCTCTAGGAGGAGTTGGAGGCTCAAAAAGCTAGAAACGAGAGGACTCTCCTAGCGTTAGCTACCAGGGAGGTTGAGCTGGCCATCTGGAAGAGAGGCGAGGACAAGTGGTGCTGAGAGGTGGAGATGCGGGAGAGAATGATCCATGGCCTGAAGACTTTGAACAGCAAGAAGTCAGTCGAGATCAACAAGCTCCATGAAGACCTTGGCCATCTCCAACACGACCTCCATGAACGGGATGATAAAATAAGATATCTGTCCGAGGAGGTCGAGGTTGAGAGGCGAGAGAGGAATGGCGCCTTCGAGAGAGCTCAAGCAGATCGCCTGGACACCGAGACTCTACACGAACAGCTGAAAGACAGGCAGATTGCTCTCGATAAGCTGAGGCAAGAGAGCACTCGGGCGGTGCTGGAGGCCGAGCGGTAGTGCGAGTCATCCTTTACTGAAGTCCAGGTCTTGCAAGGTCGCCTCGCTCATCTGGAGTCTGAGGCCCATCGGTTCGAGATTGTTGAGGGCTATCGCCAAAGCACTCTTGGGAAGGTGGAGGTGGCGCTGGCTTGCAAAGCCGGCTATGACTATCTCGAGGCACAGCTCCCAGTCGACCTAAGAGTGATCCCGAGCGGTTTCACTATCCTCCCAGAGTGGCTAATTGCCTTGGTGCACTTCAGGAGATAGAGGAGAAAGGATGGGGACTCATGCTTGATGACGGGAGTGGTGATGAGGATGGTGAAGAGTCAGCCGAGGAGGCAGGCGAGGGCTCGGCCCATCATAGCTAGGTGAGTGGGCCTGGAGAGAAGAAAGGTGAAGGGGTCGAATCTGAGGTTCAGTTGACTCCTCTGCTAACTTTTGCCACTGTTCCTCTGTGTTCGACTCCTATTCCTAGCTTCAGTACCGATCCGCCCATATCTCTTCCGAGTTTGACCCCTGAGGGGCTCATGTATCTTCTTTTTTTATCTTTAGCACTTTTTTACTATAAATAATTTCACATAGATAAATAAAAAGATACTTTTGTCAATTTGAACTGTGTACCTTTGAGATTGTGTTCTAGTGTTAAGAGTTTGCAATCTGCTTTGTTGGAGTACAAGTTTGTTTTTAGGTAGGCTCGGGTCGAGATGACTCGGTTCTGTGTATGGCAAAAGAGACGACTCGAGCTCATGCCTTAGGTTTACTCGTGATGACACCAAGGTCTTGAGGTACGTGCCTTGGACTTATGAAAATGATGTGAATGTCTTTTTGCCAGAGTCGATCGAGTTGATGACGTGCCTTGGGTTTATTCTGAAGAGGTACCAAGGTCTTACATGCGTGTCTTGTGTTTTACTCATGAAAATGATACCAAGTTCTAAGATGAGTGCCTTGAGTTTTACTCATGAAAATGATACCAAGGTCTTATACGTACCTTTGGCTTATTCATGAAAATGAAGCCAATGTCTTTTGTCGAAGTAGGCCGAGTCGATGAAGATCGAGCGGTGAAAACGGCATATAGGTACATAGCACAAAAATATCTTGGTGAAGAGAATATCTTTAGTTTGATTACCTTGGACAGGATGATAGGAATTTAAATAATACCTAAAGTTGCAAGTATACAACCATCAAGTTATAGTATAAAAAGTTATCGATCCCACGAGGAAGGTGTTGTAATGAGTTAATCTAAATTGGTTCTTATGTTGTGTGTGTGACAATTAGGAGTGAAAACATAATGAAAGTGGATGTGGAGAGATTAGAAAGTGTTATGATTGAGTGCAAATAAAAATAAAATGAGAATGAAAGTGAGTGTGAAGAGATTAAGAGTGTGGAAGTGATAAAATATAAATAAAAGCAAAATGAGATTGAAAGTGGGAGGGTAAAGAGTGGATGTGAATATGTACAAAATAAAACAAAATGAGTTTGAGAGAGGAAAAATAAAGAGTGGCTAATAAAATGAGGAATCTAGAATAGATCCACTTAGCTAATCTCAATCTTATGTGAATAAGTTGGATATGAAGCTAGTTTCAAACAATTTTAGAATTCCAATAAAGCGAAATAAGTTTGAGAGAGGAGAAGGAATGATGAATAAAGTGAAGGAAAATAAAGAAAGTTGTAAAGAAAAATAAAACAAACAAATAAAAGCAAGAATAAAGAGGAACTTCAAGAAGGTAAAATATGAAGGATTAATTGAAGATATGAGGAATCTAGAATCGATCCACTTAGTTAATCTCAATCTTATGTAAATAAGTTGGATATAAAAGCTAGTTTCAAATAATTTCTAGAGTTTCCACAAATATTAGCTCCACATTTAGAAAAGGGTAATTCCCTAGAGGGTTCTAGCCTCAAGGTGAATTAAAAAAAGAAAAAAATCTATAAAATAAATCCAAGAAAGTAGAGACATGAAAGTAAATACATGAATGTAAATCTACTCTACAAAGCATTAAATAACCAAGAAAAGAAAATAAGAAAAGAAAAGATAAACCGACATATTCATTTCTTCATCTTCATCCTCTTTTCATCCTTAGACAAAGAGAAGAAAGGAATTATGAAGGCGTGAAAATATTTTTTTTATTGATTGCAACTAAAAGTTACAATTTGGAAGGTCTTCTCAATTAAGAGTAACCCTCCTCTCCAAAATAAGTTTACAAAATATTTCACACTCAAACCCCTCACCCTCTATCCTTATTTATAAAGTATTACAATCAACATCAACCATTGGATTAAACTTGATCCCCAAGTTAATCAATTTCAGCCTTTAAATCGTAACAGAAAACTGGGTATCGATATTGGTATCGATACTGGTATCAATACCCCTATCAATACAGGTATCGATACCAGTATCGATACCGGTATCGATACTAGGATCAAAAATCTGACTTGACAGATGGCTTTGTTTCGTCGAGATAGACGATTTTCATATATTATATGTTAAATTTAGCCTTCCGGATTGGGAGATATCGTCGTTTATTTGCAACTAATCATCCCGAATATGATTTTGACTTGAATTCATTTCGTTTTCGATCCTTGTTTCTTCGGCTTGTGTAGATTGCTAGGCTTAATCCCAGGCTTCAATAAGAGGTTAAAAATGAGGAAATTGAGTTCTTTTTGGCTTTTATTCACTGATTCTTCATTAACCTACAAATTAAGAGAAAAATATTTTATTAGTGACATTTTTATTTAAATAAAATAGATAATGAGGGTATAAAAATATATTAAAAATGTGATTATCAAATACCCCCATACCTAAACTTTTGCTAGTCCTTTAGCAAAAAAGAAATGAAAAGGAAAGAAAGAAAAATCCTAACTCACTTTCGAGGAATGTGGTTGTATTTAAGCATACAATAAGCCTTTAAACCCTAGGTTACCCTAGAGGGCGAGTTGTAGTCGTGAGGGTTTGCAGTGAATATACCCACAAAATTAGGTCAACTTGCTAATTTAAAGAAGTCATAGTATAATTAATTTACTTGATATATTTGAACATTCTAATTGAAGCTAGTTTTACTCAAGAAAATATTTTTATATATAACTCCAAAGTAAATCTCCTAGAAAATCTTTTCATTATAGTTATACAAAACCAAGTCTAACTTAGAAATTTAATTTAAAAATTTTGAAAAGAACATGCTAACTCTTTGTTTTAACAATTTTCAAGCCTTTTAATCAATTTATTTTCAAGAACATATATACAAATATAACTATATATATAAAAACATTGTTAGTGTATATAAATTTTTTTTCAACTCTTTATTCCTTGGAGATTTTGTTCTTCTTGATTGGGCTTTCTAAGTGACCATTTACTGAGTTTTGGGCCAATGGATCCCAACCCATTGGGCATAGGCCATTAAACATAGAAATACTCCTTAGGCTTAATTACTCGGTCAACTTAGGCTTAGTAAGATAGAACCACCTTAGATTTTAAGAAAATTTTAATTGGTGCTCATTTTTCACACTCTTCTTTTGTAAAGTTAGTTTTTTTATATATATATATATATATATATATATATATATATATATATATATATATATATATATATATATATATATATATATATATATATATATATATATGTCTAAAAAATTTAGATCAAGACAACTTGAAATTTTGCTTTCAACTCTAAGATAAGCATGCAAAAATTTCATCACTTTAATTAAAAGTCTAAGTAAATGCTTAAGTGAAGTATCTTGCTTGAAAATTATTTTTAAGAAATTTATTTAGAGTTATCATAAAAGGTAAACTTGAGTATAAAACTAACTAAGGATTAGAAAATTTAAATTTTATCAAATATATCAATTATTAATCAACTCTATTAAGTTGGCAAGTGACTCTATTTTTATGAAAAAGAGAAAAATAACATAAAAGGAAAAAAATGGTAAGAAAAAGAGGAAAAATGACTAAGATAAATAGGAAAAATGACTAATTCCTACCCCACACCTAGATTTTGCATTGTCCTCATTGTAAACTCTATGATGCACTAAGTAAGGCAGATAAAAATTATAGCACTTAACATTTATTCGGTCGACTTGAACAATGATAAAAAATCGCAATTACCTTTGGTATGAGGAGGATGAAGTCAAAATTTCTTCTTCTTTTTTTCATATAACTCTTTCTTTTTTTTTTTTTTTTTTTTTTGTTTTGTTGGTTTTTGTCAAAAGAACAAGAAACTCTCAAATGAGAGAAGAATAAATTATTTTATTATTATGAGACAAAAATTAAAGATGTAGAATGAAGAATTAAACATGAAAAACTCATATCCTACATCAAATCCTACCTTATTGCTGAAAATTCTACTCCGGATTTTAAAGAAATTCAATATGATATAATCAGCGATGTGCTTGAATTCAAAACATTCCAAGGTTTGCACTGATTTTTGCAACAATTGAAGGTAAGTATTAATGGTGTTATGCATTTTTAACTTAGATTTCTTATTAACAAAAGTTTGTCCAACCAATTCTTCTTTAAAAATTTTCTCAAACACAAGATCTTTGTTTGAGGTTTGAAATTTTGGTTGTTGTTTATTTTCTAAAATCTAAGTTCATCATAAAGAGTTCTTCAAAAGTTAGATCAAAGAAGCATGTATTCAACACAGTTTCAATGTTCTGAAAGACCAGATCTGTTTTCTCTAAAATTTGTAGTTCCTCACCAAAGATCTCCCCAAAACTTAGATTTGACTCATTTTCTTCTTCTTCTACCTCCTGAAGGTAGTTTATTTCTAGAGGTTGATTAGCTGGTTGGTTCCTGGATTAAAAATGTTAGTATCGTGATCAAATTCCCAAAGAGCGACTTTATTTGACCAGTTCTACAGTTGATTAGAGTATTAGAAGTGGCTACGAATGGTCTTCCTAAAATGACTGGTATCTAACCTTTGAGATTGAAAACGGGCTGCGTTTCCAAGACTATGAAATCTACTGGAAAAATAAAATCTCCAACCTTAATCAAAACATCCTCTATCTCACCCATGGGGACTTTATGAATCTATCATCGCTGTGAGGTGCATTTGGTTGGTTTAAGTTCTCCTACACCTAGTTGCTGGTAGACTGAATAGGGAAGTAAATTGACACTGGCCTCTAAGTCTAAAAGTGCCTTATCAATATATGTATTACCAATGACACATGAAATAGTAGGACAACCAGGATCCTTATATTTCAAGGGTACAAACTTTGAAAGAACGTCACTGATATTGACAGCAAGAAAGACTTTCTTTGGAACATTTATTCTTCTCTTCTTAGTGCATAATTCTTTCAAAAATTTTGCATAAGAAGGGACTTGTTCAATTACATCCAAGAAAGGAATATTGACCTTAACCTGCTTAAAAGTTTTTAGGATCTTCTCCTCCTGAGGGGAGTATTTCCTAGGCCTGAGTCTATCTGGGAAGGGAGCAACTGGTTTAAACCTATCAAAATTAGGCTCAGGTTCGAGTTCAGGCTCTTGGTCATTGACCGGGGGTGATTGTTGAATAGAGTCATGAGAAGGAGAGAGAATTTGTTTTGGCTCAAGGGTTTCATTTAGAGACATTCTAACTTTATTATCAACTTGTTTTCCTGACCGTAGTGAATGGATTGCATTCACTTGAGCTTGGTAGGATGAACTTGATCCCGTGTCCTTAGGGTTGGTCACGGGTTGACTCGAAAATATTTTTTTTTCTCTCTCACTCACAGCACTAGCTAGTTGTCCAAGTTGGGTTTCTAATCTAGCTATGGCTTGAGTGTTGGAATTGAGAATTTATCCGATTGATTACATAAATGTATTCAAAGTGTTGGATGTTTGAGTCAACAAGTTGGTGGTTTGTGTAGAAGCTTTAATTATGGTTTCTAAACCCTTTTCCAAAATATTGAGACGTTTATCATGATCAGAGTTTGGAGGAGAATGATTTACAGATTGATGATGAGGAGACTGATTTGGATATGGCAGATTTGGTTGTTGAAAATTGGTTTGAGAACCGAAAGGAACTGTGTTTCCCCTAGGAAATTGGTGGGTTGAAGAGGGAGTGAAATTTTAATTTCTGGAATAGTTTCCCTGATTCCATACAAAGTTCGGGTGATTCCTCCAACCTGGATTGTAAGTTGGAGAAAATAGATCATTCGAGGGCTGTCACGTTTACGACCTAGTGGTTGGTTATTTCCTAAGAGAGGACATTCCTCTGAAACGTGAGATGGAGACAGACAGTTGTGACAACCTGAGGCAGAAACTTGATTAATTTGAGTTGGAGCATGTTCTTTGATTTCTAAAGCTCCTAACCTACGCATGATTGTAGCCATCTTTGCTTCAGAGGCTATGTTTGTCTCTAAGAAAAGACCGCTGGATTTGGGTTGGGGAATTGATGAAATTCTATCATCATAGTGTTCCCACTGCATGGTTTTCTTGGATAAACTCTCTAAAAATTCCCAGGCTTCATCGGCATTTTTCTTTATGAAATCCCCTTGACCATGGTGAGGACATTGGATAAGAAGGTCTTTACATTTGTCAAAATACTTTCAAAATGGTTCTCCCAGGACAATTTTAAAATTTTGAATGCTATTTCTAAGCTTAACTGTTTAATGAATAGAAAAGAATTTCTTCAAAAAAAGGGTAAGAAATTCACCCCAAGTTGAGATAGAATTTGTAGGTAAGCTATCTGACCATTTTTGGCTTTGTCCTTAATAGAGGAATAAATCGAAGCTTGATCACATCCTCGGATAAGTCCCTCATCTTAATCATGAGACAAACTTCTTCAAATTAGGAGATGAAAATATATGCATCTTAGATTCTACTCCTAAAATTTTGGAAGCATGTTTATGAAATCTGTCTAAGTTGAAATTGGTTCCATTGACATCGGGGAGCTTAATGCAAGATGAGATTGCATTCCTAGTTGGGTAACACACATCTTGAAGAACGGGTGAATTAGGATTGGCCATTTCGTTGGTCTCAAAAGATGAATCAACACGGATTAAACGATTGCTATTATCCCTAATCCAAGTTTGCATACACCAAAATAAATTTTTTTTTAAGAAAAACAAAAGTTAGTTTTTTTTTGAGGAAAAAAAATGATGATAAATAGGAAAGGGAAAATAAATTAACTAAAGAAAATCATTGCAATCACTTTAAACTCTAGGGTTAAGCCTAGACTCAACTAGACCAGCTCCCAACCAAAAACTCCTTTAATGAAAAGATCAAAGTTTTACTCGGTCAGTTAGCCAGGTAAGGAGAGTACTAGAGGGAGATCAAAGATCAATTAAGTACCTCGTTCCTTACGGAGCGCTTTACGCAATCCCTAAACCTTGCCTTAGACACCAACTAATCCAAGTAAACTTGAACCGGTTCACTTAATGATTTCTTGTTCCTTAATGAGCTGGAATCCTTAGAGGCCAACGTCTAATGAGTTTTAAAAAGCTTGGGTTTGTGTAGTGAGGAATTAGTGATTTGTGGGTAAAGGAAAGGGTGATGAAATCCCTCACCTTATCTTGATTAATGGGTTTTGCCCTTAAGAATAATTTCAAGTGTGTGTCAAATCAAGATGCTCAAATCACTTTGGTGAATTCCTACTTTTATGTGCAATGCAACCCTAAAAATTAAAAGCAACTACAAAATGATGCAAAAATAAAATCTTTTTATTTTTTAGTTAAGGTTAGCAATCAAACAAATATGAGAAAGGGTGATATTGTTTGAATTTATTATCTTGTTAGTAAATATACAAGTGGAGGATAAATTTTATTATGGTCGACAAAAATAAAATATTTTTTTACTTTTTAAAATCCTAATTGTCTCTAATTGTGAGAAACTAACTAAAGGATGGAATTGAAAATACTAGAAAGAAGAGTTACCCACGGAAAAGCAATCCTAGCCTCCTTGAAGACAATTCTTCAATCTTCAATCTTCAATTTTTCTTCAAAGTTCAAAGTAGTTCCTACACACGAAAACAAACAAGTTAAAGAACCAAAATAGAAAATTTCTAATACAAGCACCTTCCCCGACAACGGCGCCAAAAACTTGATAGGAATTTAAACAATACCTAAAGTTGCAAGTATACAACCATCAAGTTATAGTAGAAAAATTATCGATCCCACAAGGAAGGTGTTGTAATGAGTTAATCTAAATTGGTTCTTATGTTGTGTGGTGACAATTAGGAGTGAAAACATGATGAAAATGGATGTGGAGAGATTAGAAAGTGTTATGATTGAGTGCAAATAAAAATAAAATGAGAATGGAAGTGAGTGTGAAGAGATTAAGAGTGTGGAAGTGATAAAATGTAAATAAAAGTAAAATGAGATTGAAAGTGGGAGGGTAAAGAGTGGATGTGAATATGTGCAAAATAAAATAAAATGAGTGTGAGAGAGGAAAAATAAAAGTGGTGAATAAAATGAGGAATCTAGAATAGATTCACTTAGCTAATCTCAATCTTATGTGAATAAGTTGGGTATGAAACTAGTTTCAAATAATTTTAGAATTCCCAATAAAATGAAATAAGTTTGAGAGAGGAGAAGGAATGATGAATAAAGTGAAGGAAAATGAAGAAAGTCGTAAAGAAAAATAAAACAAACAAATAAAAGCAAGAATAAAGAGGAAGTTCAAGAAGGTAAAATATGGAGGATTAATTGAAGCTATGAGAATTTAGAATAGATCCACTTGGCTAATCTCAATTTTATGTGAATAAGTTGGATATAAAAGCTAGTTTCAAATAATTTCTAGAGTTTCCATAAATATTAGCTCCACATTTAGAAAAGGGTAATTCCCTAGAGGGTTCTAGCCTCAAGGTGAATTAAAAAAAAAAAATAAAATCTACAAAATAATTGCAAGAAAGTAAAAACAAGAAAGTAAATACATGAAAGTAAAGACATGAATGTAAATCTACTCTACAAAGCATTAAATAAGTAAGAAAAGAAAATAAGAAAAGAAAAGATAAGCCCACATATTCATTTCTTCATCTTCATCCTCTTTTCATCCTTGGACAAAGAGAAGAAAGGAATTATGAAGGGGTGAAAATATTTATTTTATTGATTGTAACAAAAGTTACAATTTGAAAGGCCTTCTCAATTAAGAGTAATCCTCCTCTCCAAAGGAGTTTACAAAATATTTCACACTCAAACCCCTCACCCTCTATCCCTATTTATAGAATATTACAACCAACATCAACCCTTGGATTAAACTTGATCCCCAAGTTAATCAATTTTAGCCTTTAAATCGTAACAGAAAACTGGGCATCGATACTGGTATCGATATTGGTATCGATGCTGGTATCAATACACCTATCGATACCGATATCGATACCAGTATCGATACTAATATCAAAAATCTGACTTGACAGATGGTTTCGTCTCGTCGAGATAGGCGATTTTCATATATTATATGTTAAATTCCGCCTTCCGGATTGGGAGATATCGTCGTTTCTTTGCAACTAATCATCCCGAATATGATTTTGACTTGAATTCATTTTGTTTTCGATCCTTGTTTCTTCGGCTTGTGTAGATTGCTTGGCTTTATCCCAGGCTTCAATAAGAGGTTAAAAAAATGAGGAAATTGAGTTCTTTTTGGCTTTTATTCATTGATTCTTCATTAACCGACAAATTAAGAGAAAAATATGTTATTAGTGATTTATTTAAATAAAATAGATAATGAGGGTATAAAAATGCAATAAAAATGTGATTATCAGAGGTGTTCTCCAAAACGCTTATAATTTATGGTAATTCTGCCATCATAGCCTTACGGTAGAATCTCTAGACTGCCGTGGAACTTAGATGGAGACGGCAACTTCTTATTCCGATGTTCAAATATAGGTGATTGCCCATCTAAAGTAATGACGAGGCCCCACGGTGGGTGCCAATATTGATGTCCTGGGACTCAGCAGAGAGATTAGAGGATAATTCCGAATTAGCCACGGGGCTCAATATCGACAGATGATGTTGTAATACCCAATATATTTCACAAATACTAATTATGTATCATGCATGAAGGTTCTCTTAAGGCCCACTTTGTTTCTTTTGTTTTTTCTTAGAAAGGCTCATTTAGCCTTATAGCCCAAATAAATCAAGTTTTGAATGTGTGACCTTAGCAAATTTTTATCCATCTACTAGTATTTTTTTCCTTCTGCTTCACATCTCACGGTAAAAATAAAAAAAATAATAAATCTCTCTAGTTTTCTCTATAGCAGTGAAGCGGCGTTTAACAAAACCAAAGAGAAAAATCTCAACCAACTCCTTCCTCTCTTACTAGAAGATCTCTAACTACCTAATATTTTGTTAACAACCCTATCTCCCTTAAGAGCTTATCTATCTCCTCTGTTTTCCTTCACAAAAACACACGAAAAAAAGAGAGAACCGAGAAAAAATTAGAGAAGGATCGGTACTCAAGGAGAAGGAGCGGATAGGATTTCAAATTTTTAGGACTTCAATTATTATTTTGGCAAGCATTTCTTCTCCTTTAACTCTTTTATTTTCATGATCACCTCATCTAAATATTAGTATATCTTTCTAGATAATTATGAGGAATAGATTGTAGTTATTTTTATTATAATGTCGTAGCAATAAATTATATATATATATATATATATATATATATATATATATATATATATATATATATATATATATATATATATATATATATATATATATATATATAGAAACAAATTTATTATCTTCCAATATTGCCACCAATAGACAATTAAATTGGAATGAGGTAAATTTTCTGAAAGTGGGTAATACCCCAAGCAATTTTATCAAAACCTATAATAAATAATAAGGTAGATCAAATTATAGAAACTAATGATGGAGAGGTTGAAATATTATTCAACCCATTAAGGACAATTAAATTGTCCCAATCAGAAACTCTTCTTCAAGAAGATCAGTATCGAGATCAGTTCTTATAGAATGTCCGAGGTTAGAGGAATAAATATATCCTCTAATAATATTCCCCATGCACAATATAAAGAGGAAGACAAATCTTCCCTACAAGATCTGAAGTAAGTTTTAGACTTTAATGGATTTGTCTAAAGGAAGTAATTTGAGAAAATTTTTAAATGAAGAATTCCAAAGGAGCATAATTCCAAATTTAGAAAATGGTTTTCAAAACCTTTCAAAAAAAAGTCGATCATCTTGGAGAGATGAATATTACAAAGACCGAGAAAAAATAAGATTTAGAATATTTTGTTCCATGGTTTTAAAGAATTATATTCCTCAATGAGAATTACAAATTGGAGTACTAGAAGAATATTTCAAACAATGGAAAACTAGTACTAATGCGATTGTAAGGTCGGTTTATCCGCCTACAGATCCTTTAAAGTTATCTGGAGTCTCTACTCATAATTTAGAAACTAATGCTTTTATAAAGCCCAATAATTCTAATAATGAAACTCTCAAAGAGATAAATGCTATTATCAAATAAAATAATTATACTAATGTTCATCTTCAAATTGTTGGACAACAACTTATTCGTATCGAAGATGCCATTGGTAAATTAACAGCAAAATTGAGTGGAGATATCCCTTCGGTAAAAAAGCAAAACCTACCACTCAATTATATTGAGCAGGCTACAATTAAACCTCCAATAGAAGTTTCCGGGTTTAAAAGAGACCCTGAAATTACTACAGAGATAGTTGAAGTTATAACAAAAAAGATGAAAGAAGCTAAGCTTCTCACTCTACGGTTACCTTCAACCTCTCAAATTGAAAGTTCTTCTAATATAGAAGAAGAAGAAGCAGCAAATTCTTCAGAAGGAGATCTATCTCCTAACCAGCTTTTAGCCTTAGAAGATCAATTTATTAATAAAATAAAGAGTCCGGCTAAAAGACTAGAAAGATACTATTATAAAAGACATACTCCAGCAGACGTATTATTTAAAGAAAATGATACGTATTTACAAGCCGATTATAATGGTAGAAATATCTATGAATGGAATATAGATGGATTATCAGATACCCAAATAAATTCTACTATACATCGTTTGCTTATGTACGGTACTGTATGTAGACAGAATAGTAATACCGATAAAATGATATTAAGTTATATTACTTGTGGATTTACTGGCATCCTCAAAGGATGGTGGGATAATTATTTATCCCCGGAAGCTAGAGGAGAAATTCTCAATGCCACCAAAACTGAAAATAATATACAACGAGAAGATGCAGTTTATACTCTCATGTTAACAATAGTGCATCATTTTACCGGTGCATATCTCGATGAAGGAGAAAGAATAAGAACCTTATTACAAAATTTTAGATGTGCTTCTTTAACTCATTTCAGATGGTACAAAGATACTTATTTAAGTAGAGTAATGTCTCTAACTGATGCTAATAGCAATCATTGGGAAGCCAAATTCATCGATGGTCTATCCAATCTATTTGTAGAAAGGGTAAGGAATAAGATTCGAAGTGAATATGGGGGATATATCATTATGATACCTTTTGATATGGCTATTTGACCAATGCTTGTATCAAAGAGGGTTTAGCTCTCTGTAATGATTTAAAATTAAAAATCGACTAAAGTCTCAAAGACTTACTAAAAGAAAAATTAGGAGAATTTTGTGAACAATTAAACATGATCACCATATAAAGGCGGATAAAAGAAAAGAATTAGGAGAATTTTGTGAACAATTAAACATGATCGACCATATAAAGGCGGATAAAGAAAAGAAAAAGGATGTTAAAAGGCCTTTTAAAAAGAAGAAATTCTTCAAAAAGAAAGATGAAAATAAAGAGAAAAAAGGTAAAAAGGTAAAAAACATTTTGATGAAATTAAATGTTTCAAATGTGGACGAATAGGCCACTATGCAAAAAATGTTATACAAAAAGAAACTAAATGAAATAAGCGATGAAGGTCTTAAAAGAACTTTATACAAAGTTTTGATCAACGGTGATCTTGAATCGAAGAAATATCTTGAATCTTCGAGTCTTGGATCAAGAAGAAATAAAAATTGTGCTTGTCCAATTCAAGATTGAGTATTAGAAAGCTATCGTCCAAATGAATGGATTATCAATAAATGTAATAGCGGAGAAACAAAATTCATTGATAAAATATTGTGGAAGACATAGCTCCGATTTGAAGAGTAAAATAATTGAAGCTTTACTTTTATAAAAGAAAGTAAAGAAAAACAAACATTGATAATGTTTATAAGATGTCGAGAGGTTATGAATAGAAGACAACATAATGCTTCTACCTCTCAACCTTTATCTTTATCCTTTTAAACAAAGAGATTAAAGGTCTAAAAGAAGAAGTAAAACTTCTAAAGAAAGAAAATAAGTACATTCTTTCTAAAATAAATTTAGAAGAAGATGAAAGATCTAGATATTAGAAGAGGCAGTAATAACTTTCTTCAGCTTGTTCAGCAAGTAACCTCGTAAAAATGGTATATTATGATAACCTTAGTCATTGCTGAACAAATCTTTATACCAGATATTATAGCTCGGTGACGATTAGTCTGATCTAAAGCTGTATCAATGAAGGAATTGTTCCTTCTAAATATTTTGAAAAAACCACACAGACCCTTAGCGGAGCTAGTGGTCATAAATTAGAGGTAAAATATAAGCTGCCTCATGCACATATCTATGTTAATGGGATTTGTATCCATATTCCTTATATTCTGGTCAAAACCTTATCACAACAAGTTATACTTGGAACCCCATTTTACATTCTATCATGCCAATCTTAAAGATTGAGACAAAAGACTTTCAAGCCATTTTCAAAAATAAAGAGATAAACTTTGAGTTTATAAGCCCCTCGAACAAGGAGATTAAGCGAAATAAAATAAATTACATAGACGACAAATTAATTTTCTTAAAGAAGAAGTATCCTTTGTTCAAATAAAAGAACAAATACTGAAATAATCAAGAGTTGATAACTCAAGTTGAAAATAGATTTAAAGTCACTATATGCATTGATTTACCTCTGACTTTTGGGATAGGAAGAAACATATTATTTCTCTTCCATATGTAGATGGATTTGATGAAAAACTATTCGACTAAGGCTAGACTTTGTCGGATGAATAAAAATATTTAGATTATTGCAAGAATGAAATAAATTCTCTTATAGAGAAAAAGCATAGTTAAATCATATTCTCCTTGGAATTGTACGACTTTCTATGTTAATAATCATCTTTGAATAAGAAAGAGGACTACCTCGTTTAGTAATAAACTACAAACCTTTAAATAATGTGCTTAAATGGATAAGATATCAATTCCAAATAAAAGAGACTTATTGAATCGCATTAATAATGCGAAAATATTCCCTAAATTAGATTTAAAATCGGCTATTACCAAATCGGATAAAAGCGAGAAGATAGATATAAAGCTGCTTTTATAGTACCTTTGGCCATTATGAATGGAATGTCATGCATTTTGGCACGAAAAATGCTCCTTCGAATTTCAAAACATTATGAATGATATTCTCATTCCTTATCTTGATTTTACATTATCTTATATAGATGATGTTTTGATATTTTCAAATACATCCGAACGACATGTTAAACATCTAGAGATTTTTAGAAATCTTATAATCAAAAATGGGCTAGCTATATCGCTCCTAAAATGAAATTATTTCAAACCCGAATTAGATTCTTGGGGCATAATATAGACCAAGAAACTATAATTCCTATTAGCAAGTATAGAATTTGCATCCAAATTCCCGGATAAAATTATTGATTATAAGCAACTCTGAGTTTTTAGGATCTCTTAATTATGTAGCGATTATTATAAAAATCTAGCTCATGACCTGACTATTTTATACAATAGATTGAAAAGAATCCTAAACCATGGATGCCTTGACATACTCGAGTGATTAAGCGTATCAAGGAACAAGTAAAATGTCTCCCTTGTACTAATTTAGCTAATAGCACCTGGTTCAAAACCATAGAAACGGATGCCTCTAATATTGATTATGGATGAATTCTTAAACAAGTGGATCCCGCTACTAATAAAGAGCGGTGATTAGTTATACTTAGGAAAATAGAATAATTCTCAACTAAATTATTCCACCATTAAAAGGAAATGCTTGCTATTATTAAATGTTTAGCTAAATTTAGAGATGATATTCTCAATCAAGAATTCTTGCTTAGAGTTGATTGTAGCTCAGCTAAAAGTGTTATTGAAAAAGATGTTAAGAATCTTATATCAAAGCAAATATTTGCTCGTTGGCAAGCCGAATTGGCTATGTATTAATTTCATATTACACATATTAAGGGAATTTCTAATTCTCTGCCTGACTTTCTCACCTGTGAATTCTTACAGGGTTCCCATGAGGTCCAGTAAATCTCCTTTTGAAGGGGGAGAGGGAGTAGCAGCAGCAGCAGCCATTCTCTAAGGAGTCATACTCTAGGCAATGCTAATTCATGGCGTACTATTGCCAAATGAGGCAATCAAAGTAGCCCTTCGCAAGCCTTTTATAAAGGCATAAATGATATGATTAGTCAAGAAAATAACCCTGAGCCATTCACTAATATAGTGAAGAAAGATATTGAATGGACTACAAAGAAAAAGACTGATATAGTCTTATATCTTGAAAAAGAAGATATCCCTTCACTAAATGAACCTGAAAGGCTGAGATAGAAATATTTAGATTCTGTCTACTATCCTACCCTCTCATTAAAATCGAGGGCCTGGCTAAAAATAATAGTAATACAAAAGGGAATGGAAATAACCCATTTCTGGAGTAATGATAATCATTCCGTTCCTCCTAATTTTAGTAAATGCATCATACAAGAGGTTATACTCCCTCGAAATTGGGCAATTCCTCCGAATCAGGAATTACCATTAGTTAAAGCCAGCACACGCAAAGAAGTATATTACTTCAATTATTGGGATTATAAAGCAGCTTTTTATAAAGTGTTTTTATATCAAAATCCCAAGAACAAACATACGTGGTTTATAAAGCTATGTCCAGAAGCCGTTTATAAAGGTTTACTCACTTGGTTCTTCGAGTGGTGGGCTTCTTATGGGGGCGGATTTGGTCATTTTGCCCAAGGCAATCCAAGAATTATATTCTCCATGGATGAAAAATCATCCAGTTATTTCAAAACTCCCTGAAGAAGAGATAGTAGAAGGTCTATGCATGATCTACTTTTTCTTTGGCCGAGATCCCATGGATCCGGACACAGTCTCTGAAACAGTGAATGAGAGGGTCATTTACCCTATCTGAAAAGGCAGTACCATTATAGATGGTGGTCCGGAATTATTATAGAAGATAAAGTTAAACAAATCAATGAAATAATCAAGAAAAATATCAAAACTCTTAAGTCGGCAATTGTTCATGAGGTTCAAAAAGAAAATCCTATGCTAAAAATTGCCAAGAGGATGAGAAGAAAATATCCTCAAGATTCAGAAGCTGCCATTCAGCAGAGATGTCTCGAATACGTGAAGCATTAATTTTTCGAGATATTTGATACAGGCGACTCAAAGTCTACCAAAAGTATTGAATCCACTGAAGACACAATTCTTCCAGATGCTCAAGATCCTGATGATGATATCGATACTATGTGGGATGCAGCTATGGGGATACTAGGAAATCTGGATAATATCCTTGTCAACTCAAAAGGCAAGGAAAAAGCAGAACCGTAAGTATCACCATCACTCTTGCCTAATGGCAGACAGAAGGAATCTCTTCTGCGACAACACACTTTTTGCGCTGGCAACAAATTTGCCACAAGAGTCGTTGTCACGTACAAAAAGAATCTCCATTATAATTGAGTTTACTGTGTATGTATAAAGTTTAAAGAGGCACTATTGAAAAATAAAATTAGTGTCACTCTCGAAGCATAGTAAGATGCTTTTGTAATATTATAACGTGTAAAGTTTGAGTCATTATCAAAGCATAGTAAAGATGTTTTTGTAAGTCTATATAAGCAAGGCAGAGTCTGTAAGAAAGGATCATCGGTGTACAAAAGCTTGAAAATAAAAAAGTGTGCTAAGAGTGGAAGAAAATCCGGTTCTCAGTTTTGGGAAGTTTACACTGTAAGATTTTTCTTAATCTTTATAATTGCTGTTGTGTTTTGTTGTTTTTGATCCTGCCCTTCTGGTATCAAAGCCATGAGTGGCTAATTTAATTTCTTGCTGTCTATTATGTTTGCATATTAGAAGTAGAACATAAAGGTTAGATAGATTCATTCCTTTACTTTGATTAAGAGGTTATGTGGTTAGCTGTGGAACGTCACCCAAGTCATTGTGTAAAGCTGCGTTGGCCGGGATGGTAGTAAGGGTTGTGTAAGTCGTTGTGAGGCGATGCGAGATATTTACCTAATTTGTTAATTAAAGTAAAAGAATGAAAAATCTAAGCTTTATCTCCTACTTATTAATATGGTAAACAGAATAGACAGTTGAGAAAGTATGACTGGCCGTGACTCAACAAATCTTACCGTTATACGGAAAAGGGGTCAAAATGCCCATTAACTTGATTTCCTACGGAAATGAATCATTGAATAAATGATCTATACCCAAGATCCCTAATAGGGATATCTATCAAATTGGGTTCGGAATTATAAATCCATTATCGCCATAAAACTCTAGAGCATTGTTCTTGTTGATATCTGAGCGGACCATAAAATTATTAAGTCTAAAAGACATTGAACCATATATGAAAAAATATAAATACATCCATATAGGCCTAATACAGGTCGCCTTTAAACCCTTGACATTACAAGGGCTAAATACTTCTATGTTGACATGTGAGGGCGGATTTGTTTAAATTGGACCCAATCCCTAATAGGGAAAATGGAAACTAGTCTATATAACGGTCCAGCATACTTTAATGTATACCCAAATTTAAGTCTGTCATTAACAGACCCAAATATTTTGGAATCAATAAATTTGAATATAAGAACTCATGGATATGATTTTTTACCTGAGTCAGAAACTATTGCTATAATATATCGTATTCATTATAAAGCCTTGGCTACTTTGGCTCCTAAGGCTAAAAATCATACTAAGCCTGGCAAAATTGTTTATATATATATATATATATATATATATATATATATATATATATATATATATAGATATATATATATATATATATATATATATATATATATATATATACTCTTTATGCAATCATTTTTCCTTTTATCTTGAGATTTCTTTGTTAAATATCTTCACTTACTTTGGAGTTGCTGATTTCCTATATATATATATACTCTTTATGCAATCATTTTTCCTTTTATCTTGAGATTTCTTTGTTAAATATCTTCACTTACTTTGGGTTGCTGATTTCCTGTAGTAATCAAAACTAGAACATGATCTTGCTGATTGTTTTTCTTATATCGAAAATATGCTTTTAGTTAACATATGTTGGATAGCCTAGTGGGTATTTTTCGTAGTTAACATATTCCCAAATTAACGTACTAAAGGTTGACTATAACTTTTTCTTTTGTGAGATTCTTATGTACACCTAAATTTCTCGAGAATTAATCCTTTAAGCTTTAGATTATTTTAATCCTAAAAGAACAATGATATTTGTTTACATTATAATAACTTTTTTTTTCTATTTTATTTCCCATCACAAGTAGATTTAGCTAATTAAAATCAAATTATCTTTTGTTATTATTATTTTTTCCTCAAAGAGTTATCACGCTAATCATGTCTTCTATTACTTTAATTACATATAGTTGAAATGCCTAGAAGTTTCCTTCATAAATTAATACTGTTCTGACATCCTATGTTTTGAACTATGACATAAAGTCAGAGTATCTTATGTTAAATTTTTGATTTGTTTTTTCTAAGTCGGCATATAATAGTTATCTATAATATTCGAGGCTGCACTTCATGAAGACATCTTTGGCATATTGGTTAGAGGTTGGCTCTTTGTGTCTCTAGTCATGGGTTCGAACCCCAGGACGTTCATTTTTACAAACATTTTCTTTTGGGTCGGGTTTTGAACTCAAACCCGACCCGGTTAAGGTCCAATAATAAAATTCCAGACCCGTTTGGGTTTATAACTCAAATTACAGACCCGTCTAGGCTTTTGTTCCCTAAAAATCAGATTTGTGGATCTTTAAGCCATCAAACCAAACCCGTGGACCTTTTTTTTCTGACACTAAATAATTATGTTAATTATTTATCTTTTCCTTTTTGATAAATGAAGATATGTCATTTGATGATGTGTTTGAATACTTGATGCCATGTTTGATCACCTAGTAACATTTAATAGGGTCGATTGTGGATGAAGACGACTTCCGTCAAAATATGATTCATAAACGTGCTATCATAGCATGGCTACACCCTCGACATCGATATCCCGGTGTGAGGATTTTCTCGTGATTATTGTTATTATTATTATAGCATTGATTAGACGATGCATCCATCTTGATTGGACATGTTCTGGTCACGATTATTTTTCATAGTTTTACGAAAGCCATTTCCACTGTAATTATGTGGTTAGTGAATAACATTTCATGCACAGTCACTTAAAATAAATAGATAAATATGGGGTTTAATAAAGGGGAATTGGACGAAGAATATAAAGTGTATATAAACGGGCTCATGCGCATTCTTGATATCCTGAGTTATATATAATGGCCAAAGGTCAATACTTGACTTGAAGCCGTGTTCCCAGGACGATTTACAGGAAATCGATTTATATACATGAAAATATTCTCCTCTAATTCAAATAACATCTAAAATAATAATAATGTGCTTGTGTACCGTGTGATAGACTTTATCTTGACATCTACAGTTAGCATTTTCTCTTACCACATGTAATTGAGATTTCATCTTTTCTTTATATCTACGACATACACTTACACGCGCACAATTTCTTCATTTTACATACTTGTTGGGAGTTTTCTGACTCCCCTGGGGTTTGCACACCCCAGACTCGGGAACTGTTCTTTCTTCACAGGATCGAGAGTACTTTGAAGATCAGGCCCAACGGCAGTGATTACCTTCTATCGTATCAATTTTTTTTCAGCTCAGTTGTTTAGGTAGTGATTTAATTTAGACTTTCTTTGAGCCACTTGTGGTTCTCCAGACTATGATGTATTTTTTCTTATTCTTTCCAGTGTGGTTAGTTGTGGACTTGTAGTTGAACTCTGTCTTTCCGAAGATTTTCTTTATCTATATTCCCTTTATTGGCTTAGTTACATGCTCTGTGGTATAGTTGTGGCTATATGTTTGTATACAAGATGACCTAGAGGAGTGAATGCGGCCGTCTGGCTGCATTGCCAGCCGAGTCACGTTCCAATCATTACAGTTTGGAACCGGGGCGTGACAAGGTTTTTATTGGTTTCAGAGTCAGGTTTGATAATCGTTGTCTCATCCTGTATACAAGTAAAAACTATGATCAGGCCAAAAATAGAGCATGTATAGAATAGGTTCTTTCCTTTTCAGAAATACATCCTTTGACTCCTAATACCTTGATTCTCAAGTCCTAATCTTGATCGATCCCATTTTCTGGTGATCACTATGGCCCCAAAATGTCATCTCACTACTTCAGTTGGGCCTGAGGGACAGCAGGTCGATCAGGCTGACCTTGTAGAAGTGATTAGGGAGTTGGTAGCTCATAATCGCGAGAGAGATGGGTAGCAATAGGCTGCAAGGCCGGGTAATGTGTCTGATTTTCGGAAGCTCAACCCACAACACTTCACTGGGACTGAAGGCGGATATGAGGCCGAGATGTGGTTGCAGACCATGGACCGCCTGTTGAGAGCATCAAAAATATCGGATTAAGACAGAGTTGATATTGTACAGCTGCAGCTCGTAAATGTAGCTAGAACGTGGTGGGATGCAGAGGAGGAGAAGCTTCCTAAGTCGATTTCATGGGAGACATTCCGGGAGAGCTTCTTAGAGGCATTTTTTCCTAAGACAGTTCGCCTCGAGATGCAGAGGCAGTTTGTTATTCTGAGACAGAGAGGCAGTACCGTAGATGAATATGCAGCTAAATTTGCCAAGCTCAGCAGGTTTGCCCCGGGCATGGTGTCTAATGAGGTGGATAAGGGACAAAGGTTCATGCAGGGTCTTAATGTTGAGATCCTGACTTAGATTTACAGTCAGAAGGGGGTTGAGACTTATGCTGATGTCCTAGAGACAACTCGAAAAGCAGAAAAGTTGATTGGGATCATGAACTCTGTGAAGAGGGGGGCCAACAAGCATCCTGCAGCACAGACATCAGGGAGCAATCAACAGAAGCCTCAGATGGGAGGAGCACCAGCCAAGCGCCAGCAGACAGGGACTCTGAGATCAGCTCCACAGCCAACCAACATGATTTGCCATTTTTGCAGCAAGTCGGGGCACTTGATGAAGGACTGTAGGAGAGCTAACGGGTTGTGCTTAGCATGCGGGGCAGCGGATCATTAGCTTACCGCTTGCCCTAGTAGGGGAGTTTCAGGAGGAGCTTCAGGTGGAGCGATAGTACCAGCAGGCCAGGCTAGACAGGGTGGACAGCAGTGGAGGCCATCACTTCCTACTTAGCAGTAGATGTTCCGAGGATATCAGAGGGGACAACAATTTCGAGGCCGAGAGCTGGAGAGGTCCCCGCCAGACCCATACCACCATAATATCGCCAGAGGCACCTGTGGCAAGATGGTCACAGGATCGGCGAAGAATAAGAGGCAAGGTCGTTCACACTCTACACCGAAAGGTGCAGATGCATCCGAGGATGTGGTCACATGTACCATTTTGGTTTATTCAGTCTCTGCATTTACCCTATTTGATTCTGGGGCATCGCACTACTTTATATCCGCTCAGTTCATAGCACGACACACCATACCATGCGATAGTTTAGATGCAGGCTGGAATATCTATACAGGTAGCGGGGTGTTAACTTCTAGTAGGGAGTGTAAGAGATGCCCTGTAGTAATCTGTGGTCGGAAGCTATTTGCAGACTTGTTAGTGATTGACACTAACGGGTTCGATGTTATTTTGGGGATGGATTGGCTCTACAATTTCCATGCGGTTATCGACTGCCGACGCAGAAGCGTGGTGTTCAAGATACCAGATCACCCTGAGTTTGCGTTTATGAGCGGTAACAGAGTAATGGAGCAGCTAGAGTATCGAGCAGGCATGGACGGAGTATTAGCCTCGATAGAGGTAGAGGAGAAGCCTATACCAGAAATTGTCGAGGAGTTTCTTGATGTTTTTCCTGATGAGTTGCCGGGTCTGCCACCAAATAGAGACATAGAGTTTATCATTGATCTAATTCCAGGAGCTGCACCTATCTCTAAACCACCTTACTGGATGCCAATAGAAAATTTAGAGGAGTTGCAAAAGCAGGTCCAGGAGTATCTCGATAAGAAATTTATCGGGCTTAGTACTTCACCTTGGGGAGCACCAGTGGTGTTAGTGCCAAAGCCAGACGGTAGCCGGATGATAATCACATTTTAATTATAATTTTATACCCTCATTATTTATTTTATATGAATAAAGATACCACTAATAATTATTTTTATCTTAATTTGCAGGTAATATAGAATTATTAAATAAGAGCTCAAATAAAGATTATTTCAAGCCCAAAAGATCTCTAATGAAGCCCATGATGCCTAAATTCAAAGCCCACGACTGAGTTTAGAAATAAAATCTCAGCACTCTTTACTCTCTTGGTCAGAATTATTAATAACTTGGCTTGCAATTGAGAATCAAATCAAATATGGAAAAAATACAGTCAAATTCGTGCTCAGGATGGTTAACCGTAAAGAAAAGGCGATATCTCATAATCCGGAAAGCAGAATTCAATATATTATATATGAAAATCACCTATCTCAACGAGACGGAGCCATCCAAATTACTAGATTCTCAAAATTTCATTAGCAGTAGCGGGTTATGATAAAAATCCGAATTTAAGTGATATATATTCAATTATTTGAAGGCCAAGTTAAATTCTAAGAAGCCCAAGAGCATTCAAGAGAAGCCCAAGAGTTTTAAATAAATTAAATATAAAAGAAATAAAGCCCACAAAACTCATCTCTCAAATATTAAATCAATGGTCTAGATTACTTTGAGAGATCCTATGGTTATAAGGGTTGCTTGGGGCCTAAGTCAAATCCTATGGTTGTGAGGGTTACTTGGGGGCCAAGACAAATTCAAAGGTTGTGAGAGATTCTTGTTATCTATAAATAGAGGGGTAGAGTGAGGGCTTGAAGTGTGAACTATTTTGTAAACTCTATTTGGAGAGGAAAGGGGTGCTCTTAATTGAGAATATCTTCCAAAAATTGTAACTTTTGTTACTCAATAAATAAAATTTTTCACCCCTTCAATTTTCCCCTATCTTCTCTTGTCCAAGGACCAAAAGGAGGAAGAAGAAGAAGATGTGGAATTGAGGGTTTGATCTTTTCTTATTTTTTGTTTATTTTATTTTATTTTGTAGAATAGATTTACTTTCCTGCAATTTACTTTCATGCAATTTACTTTCATGTCTTGTCTTTAATTCATAGATTAGATTTACTTTCTTTGCAATTTTCTTTTCTTTATTTCTTTGCTCTTTTTTCCTTTTTGTACTTAGTTTTCTTTCCCTCCTCCCTCTCTTGATTTCTTTTATTTTTCAAAGATGTGGAACTAAACCATTGTAGGGAATCTAGAATTCATGAAACTAGTCTAATCTCTTTTATGATTCTTGAATTGCTCTCTTGCTCTTAAAATGATCATGTTTAGGATAATCAACTAAAGAACTAATTGATAGAAGAAGAATTTGATAGTCTATGCTTTCCTTAAGTGGTTTGATAGATTATGCTTATGGACTCTGTAGGCAATAAAAATTGCCTTAATCCCTACACAGCAACTCGGAATAAGCAAAAGAGCTTAGGGGTCCATCTGAGTGAAGTCAGGTCCGCCTAAAGGTTAAGTTCACCTGAATGCTTGACTTTACAAAATAGACAAAAGTGTCGATATCTCCCAAACCGGAAGGAATTTGGCAAAATGACCGGAGCAAACCGAACCCTTCGGGTGGGTTTGGTTGGCTCCGTCTCGTCGAGATAGTCGATTTTCATATATAATTCGTCCAATTCCGACATACGGTTTGAAAGTTACGACCCGTTCTTCGTAGCATATGAGGAAGGTCGCAAAGCTGCGAGGCTCTCCATTCGAGCGAGGTTCGCCCAAGTAGCGAAGCTCTCCATTCGAGCGAGGTTCGCCCAAGTAGCGAAGCTCTCCATTGAGCGAGGTTCGCCCAAGTAGCGAAGCTCTCCATTCGACGAGGTTCGCCAAGCGTGAAACTCTCCATTGAGCGAGGTTCGCCAAGCGTGACTCTTCACTCAGCGAGGTTCGCCCAAGTAGCGAAGCTCTCCATTCGAGCGAGGTTCGCCAGCGTGAGCCCTTCATTCGAGCGAGGTTCGCCAAGCGGCGAAGCCCTTCCTTCGAGCGAGGTTCGCCAAGAAGCGAAGCTCTTCATTGAGCGAGGTTCGCCTACGGCGGTGAACCTCGACATTCAACCGAGGTTAGCCTGGCGGTGAGCCTCGACATTCAACCGAGGTTCGCCACGCGTGGCTTCGCCATCCAACCATTTCATACAAGGTTCGCTTACGCAGCCGGCTTACCATCCAACCATTTCATACGAGGTTCGCCACGCAAATGGCTCGCTATCCAACCAAAATGCATAAATGCATTCGATCAAGTTCGCCAAACAGCAAAGCTAGTCATATGGCTGAAGTTCATCCAAGTAGCGGACCTCGTTATGCAATCGAAATTTGCCCGGACAACGGTTGAAGAAGAGCGGCTTCGTCATCTAACGAAGCTCGCCCTCGTATCAAACCCAAAGGCCACGAAAGCCACAACAACCACGTGGGTTAAGTGGTGGGCATCAGTTATGCCCACTAACCCACGTTTCCACGATTCTAGCATGATAGTTACATGCTTAAAGCCCTATAAATAGCCGTGAATAGCTATGAACAGGGGACTTTTGGAAAATCCAACACTTGTGCACGAGAAAGAGATCAAGCTCTTCATCAGCAATCTCAAGATCATCTGCAACTCTGTTCTGATCGTCAACGGGAAGCAATCTCAACATGAGCATTGAGTGAAGCATCCTATCGCTACCGAGAACCCGTACAAAAGAGAAGTCAAATCAATCTTCTCTTCCTCTGTAATCGAGAGAATTTGATTGTAACACATTCATTCAATCAATAAACATTTTTTCGACCCTACAGACTCTAGGGTTACTATCTTGTTGATGTTCTTCTCATGAGTATTGATTTCATTTAGGTGATAATTTGATAGGTTATGTTTTCCTTAAGTGGTTTAATAGTCTATACTTTATAAATCTAAAATGAAATGTGATAAAGAGAATGATTCATGAACTTATAAGTGGGATTAGCTAGTGGATTCAATTCTAGATTCCTCAATATCTCTAATTGAATTCTCCGTCTTTTGCTTTCTTGTTTTGCCTCTTTATTCTTGATTTTGTTTCTTTGATTTTGATTGTCCTTTTTATCTCTCCCTCATCTCAATCTCGTTTTATTTTCTTTGCACTTATTTTCTCTCACTCTCCATCTCTCCATTCTCACTTCCATTTTGATTTATTTACACTTTGTCACAATCACACTCTTAATCTCTCCACACACATTTTCTTCCTCGTTTTTCTTTTATTTGCGCATAATCTACATCCACTCTTTAACTTCTCACAACCACTTTCTCACTTTCAATTCTACTTGTTTTGCACATAATAAGAGAGCCGAATTTGACTAAACTTACAAACTCCTTCCTCGTGGGATTCGACAATCTTTTATACTATAACTTGATAAGTTGTATACTTGCAACTTAGGAGGTAATCATTTATTTTCCATCACCGGAGGATTTGTATTGACTATAGGGAGTTGAATTGGGTTACCATAAAAAATAAGTATCCAATTCCCCGGATTGATGATCTTTTCGATCAGCTTAGAGAAGCTAGGGTGTTTTCTAAGCTAGACCTCAGGTCAGGTTATCATCAACTGAAGGTGAGGAAGGAAGACATACCTAAGACTGCATTCCACACACGATACGGGCATTATGAGTTCTTGGTGATGCCGTTCGGAGTGACAAATGCTCCATCTACATTTATGAGCTTGATGAACAGGGTGTTTTCTCAACATCTCGACCAGTTTGTGGTGGTGTTCATTGATGACATTCTTGTATACTCCAAGACAAAGGAAGATCATGCCGAGCATCTACGGACTGTGTTGGAAATCCTGCGGAAGGAGAAGCTCTATGAAAAATTGAACAAGTGTGAGTTCTGGCTAGAGCAAGTGTCCTTCTTAGGGCATGTGATTTCAGGAGCAGGTATCTCTGTGGACCCAAGGAAGGTTGATGCAGTGTTGAGGTTGGACCCGCCTACATCTGTGACAGAAGTGCGAAGTTTCTTGGGGATGGCTGGATACTACCGGAAGTTCATAAAGGATTTCGCTAAGATTGCAGAACCACTTACTAAGTTGACCCAAAAGGAGGTCAAGTTTTTGTGGACTCAGGAGTGTCAAGCAGCATTTGATGGGTTGAAGAAGAAGTTGACGACAGCTCTAGTTTTGACAATTCCGGATGAGTCAAGAGGATTTGTAGTGCACACAGATGCTTCCAGTTTGGATTTAGGTTGTGTTCTGATGCAACATGTGAAGGTAGTAGCTTATGCGTCTAGATAACTGAAGACGCATGAGAGGACTACCCGATTCATGATCTAGAATTGGTAGCGGTTATTTTTGCATTGAAGCTCTGGAGGCACTATCTTTTGGGGTAGAGAGTGGAGGTGTATATAGACCATAAAAGTTTGAAGTATATCTTCACTCAGAAGGAGCTCAACATGAGGCAGCGCAGGTGGTTAGAGCTTATGGCAGATTATGATCTTGATTTGTAATATCACCCAGGATGGGTTAATGTGGTGCCAGATCATTTGAGCAGGAAGCCTGTGACGATAAGACTTACCAGGCAGCGGGAGTTATTAGCTGAGTTCTGGAGGATGAACATGGAGATTATTTTACCTGGAGCAGGGAGACAGTTGATGAGTCTACAGTTACAGTCCACTCTGGTAGGCCGGATAAAGGCTACCCAATTCGAGGATGCTCGGTACCAAAAATTTAAGAAACAAGTGGAGTCTGGGGAGAGAACTGATCTACAGATACATGAGGATGGATCTTTGCAATTCCGTGGTAGATTGTGTATACCTAAGGGCGATGTCAGGAGAGAGTTGCTGGAGTAGGCACACAATTCAATGCTTTCTATTCATCCAGGGAGCACAAAGATGTATCGGGACTTGAGGGAGCATTACTGGTGGCTAGGAATGAAGATGGAGATAGCCCGGTTTGTGTCAAAATGCCTAGTATGTCAGCAAGTGAAGGCTGAGCATCACTGAACCGCAGGTTTATTACAGCCTCTTCCTATTCCCGAATGGAAGTGGGGACATGTTACGATGGATTTTGTCACAGCCCTGCCGAGGAGCCAGAATGGAAACAACGCCATATGGGTAGTAGTGGACCGACTCACTAAGTTGGCTCGCTTTATACCATTTCGAGTTAGATAGACGACAGAGAGTCTAGCGGAGATGTACAGGAGAGAGATAGTACGCTTGCATGGGGTACCGGTTAGCATTGTGTCCGATAGACACGGTTTTTATCACACTTTTGGAGAAGCTTGCAGCAGTGTCTTGGGACTAGACTGAGTTACAGCATGGCTTACCATCCTCAGACAGATGGGCAATCAGAGAGGACTATACAGATTCTGGAGGACATGTTGCGAGCATGCATGCTAGATTTCAAGGGCTCTTGGGAAGACCACTTACACTTGGTGGAGTTCTCTTATAATAACAGTTACCAGGCCAGCATCCAGATGGCACCTTATGAGGCGTTGTATGGGAGAAAATGTATATCTCCTGCATGTTGGGATGACTTGGGAGAGCGGCGTCTACTAGAGCCTGAGATGATGGTGTAGACAATAGAGAAGATAAAGACGATACGGGATCGCCTTAAGTCGGCTCAGGATAGGCAGAAGAGTTGGGCTAATGCTAAGAGGAGACCTCTATAGTTCCAGGTTGGAGAGCATGTCTTCTTGAGGATATCCCCAACCAGAGGAGTTATCAGATTTGGCAGCCGCGGGAAGCTTAGTCCACATTTTATCGGTCCGTTCGAGATATTGGAGAGAGTAGGAGAGGTGCATATAGGCTTGCTATGCCTCCGTCTTTGGAGGGAGTGCATGATGTGTTCCACATATCACAGCTTTGACGATATGTGCGAGATGAGACCCACGTCCTAGACATCGTTGAGCTTCAGATTGGGACGAACGTATCATATGAGGAGAGACCAATGAAGATTTTGGATAGACAGGAGAAGATCCTCAAGAATAGGACTATCCCTCTAGTATTGGTATCTTGGGGACATCGGGGACCTGGTGAGGTGACATGGGAGCAAGAGGACGATATTCATCAGCACTATCCACATCTCTTTATTACAGGTAACGTCTAGTTCCTCGTGTGCTTGGATTTAATTTCGAGGACGAAATTTCTTTTTCTTAGGTGGGTAAGATGTAATACCCAATATATTTCACAGATATTAATTATGTATCATGCATGAAGGTTCTCTTAAGGCCCACTTTGTTTCTTTTGTTTTTCTTAGAAAGGCCCATTTAGCCTTATAGCCCAAATAAATCAAGTTTTGAATGTGTGACCTTAGCAAATTTTTATCCAATTTTTTCCTTCTGCTTCACATCTCACGGTAAAAATAAAAAAAATAATAAATCTCTCCAGTTTTCTCTATAACCGTGAAACCACGTTTAACAAAACCAAAGAGAAAAATCTCAACCAACTCCTCCCTCTCTTACTAGAAGATCTCTAACTACCTAATATTTTGTTAACAACCCTATCTCCCTTAAGAGCTTATCTATCTCCTTTATTTTTCCTTCACAAAACACACGGAAAAAAAAAGAGAGAACCGAGAAAAAAATTAGAGAAGGATCGGTACGCAAGGAGAAGGAACGGATAGGGATTTCAAATTTTTGAGTTCAATTATTATTTTGGTAAGCATTTCTTATCCTTTAACTCTTTTATTTTCATGATCACCTCATCTAAATACTAGTATATCTTTCTAGATAATTATGAGGAATAGATTGTAGTTATTTTTATTATAATGCCGTAGAAAAAATTATATATATATATTTACTCTTTATGCAATCATTTTTCCTTTTATCTTGAGATTTCTTTGTTAAATATCTTCACTTACTTTGAGTTGCTGATTTCATGTAGTAATCAAAACTAGAACATGATCTTGCTGATTGTTTTCTTTTACCGAAATTATGCTTTTAGTTAACATATGTTGGACAGCCTGGTGGGTATTTTTCGTAGTTAACATATTCCCAAATTAACGTGCAAAAGGTTGACTATAAGTTTTTCTTTTGTGAGATTCTTATGTACACCTAAATTTCTTGAGAATTAATCCTTTAAGCTTTAGATTATTTTAATCCTAAAAGAACAATGATATTTGTTTACTTTATAATAACTTTTTTTTCTATTTTTATTTCCCATCACAAGTAGATTTAGCAAATTAAAATCAAATTATCTTTTATTATTATTATTATTTCCTCAAAGAGTTATCACGCTAATCATGTCTTCTATTGCTTTAATTACATATAGTTGAAATACCTAGAAGTTTCCTTCATAAATTAATACTGTTCTGTCATCCTATGTTTTGAACTATGACATCAAGTCAAAGTATTTTATGTTAAAATTTTGATTTGTTTTTCTAAGTCGGCATATAATACCTATCTATAATTTCCGAGGCTACACTTCATCAAGACATCTTTGGCATATTGGTTATAGGATGGCTCTTTGTGTCTATAGTCATGGGTTCGAACCCCAGGACGTTCATTTTTACAAAAATTTTCTTTTGGGTCGGTTTTTGAACTCAAACCCGACCCGGTTACGGTCCAATAATAAAATTCCAGACCCGTTTGGGTTTATAACTCAAATTACAGACCCGTCTGGGCTTTTGTTCCCTAAAAATCAGATTTGTGGATCTTTAAGCCATCAAACCAAACCCGTGGACCTTTTTTTCTGACACTAAATGATTATGTTAATTATTTATCTTTTCCTTTTTGATAAATGAAGATATGCCATTTGATGATGTGTTTGAATACTTGATGCCATGTTTGATCACCTAGTAACATTTAATAGGGTCGATTGTGGATGAAGACGACTTCCGTCAAAATATGATTCATAAACATGCTATCATAGCATGGCTACACCCTCGACATCGATATCCCGGTGTGAGGATTTTCTCGTGATTATTGTTATTATTATTATAGCATTGATTAGACGATGCATCCATCTTGATTGGACATGTTCTGGTCACGGTTATTTTTCATAGTTTTACGAAAGCCATTTCCACTGTAACTCTGTGGTTAGTGAATAACATTTCATGCACAGTCACTTAAAATAAATAGATAAATATAGGGTTTAATAAAGGGGAATTGGACGAAGAATATAAAGTGTATATAAACGGGCTCATGCGCATTCTTGATATCCTGAGTTATATATAATGGCCAAAGGCCAATACTTGACTTGAAGCCGTGTTCCCAGGACGATTTACAGGAAACCGATTTATATACATGAAAATATTCTCCTCTAATTCAAATAACATCTAAAATAATAATAATGTGCTTGTGTACCGTGTGATAGACTTTATCTTGAAATCTACAGTTAGCATTTTCTTTTACCACATGTAATTGAGATTTTATCTTTTCTTTATATCTACGACATACACTTACACGCGCATAATTTCTTCATTTTACATGCTTGTTGGGAGTTTTCTGACTCCCCTGGGGTTTGCACACCCCAGACTCGGGAACTTTTCTTTCTTCACAGGATCGAGAGTACTTTGAAGATCAGGCCCAGTGGTTGTGATCACCTTCTATCCTATCAGTTCTTTTTTCAGCTCAGTTGTTTAGGTAGTGATTTAATTTAGACTTTCTTTGAGCCACATGTGGCTCTCCAGACTATGATGTATTTTTTTCTCTTTTCCATTTTGGATAGCTGTGGACTTGTGGTAGAACTCTGTCTTTTCAGAGATTTCTTTATCTATCTAATTTCCTTGTTATCTTAGTTACATGCTCTATGTTGCAGTTCTTTTTTGCAAAATATCTATATACAGGATGGTCTAGAGGCGTGAATGTGACTGTATGGTTGCATTGTCGGCCGAGTCACGTTCCAAATTATTATGTTTTGGAACCGGGGCGTGACAGATGTAGAGGTCTCCTCATCTCCTTAGACGGCTGATCGCCTGCTAAGATGAGAGTTCTGCAAACCTACAACTCGTTAGAGGACAGGAGTTGGGTTCTCCGGTGATTTCTTCGACGATCATGTCAGTATCAAGCTTGAGTGGGGAACCAATGAACTGAATAAGTTTTGAATATACAGCGATTGTATTAATTAGCCAGAGATGGCTTACCTGTGGCCCCCTAGGGGCCCGAGGGAGCTCTCTTGATTAGTAGGCGATGAGCCTATATATACCCAGCTGAGAGGGGTAGATGCGTAATTTTAGCCGAGTCCGGGCATGCATCTGAATCGACAGATAGCTTACAGGTGTCGGCTGTAGATGAGATGAGTCACCACTGATCTGATGTGATGGTTTTTGAAGAGGCATAGAGGGTGATGAGTCATGAAGGCTCGTGGCATAAGCAATGATAATAATGGACAGCTATTTGTGCGGAGTTCAAGGACAAACCCCTCTCGATTCGGCTCTGTGGGAGGGACGACAAGTATCATCTTTTTCGTCGACCTTGCAAGTTGTCGACACGGCCTTGAGAATGAGGGGGTCGATTTAAATGATGGGGTCGAGTGAGAGCTTGTCTCGACTCGGCCCTGCTTGGAAAGGGATGAGTGCCCATACTATCCGAGTCGCCTTGGCTAGGGTGAGCTGATCTGTGGATTAGTGTTGACCTGGGACACGTGTCAGCTCTAGAGGGAGGATTAGCACTTAGGTTATTTATTAACATAACATTTACCAACTCTCTATTGTACGATGAAAATCATACAATTGAGATTGTACTTTCTAATGATGAGGATAGCGGTAATGAAGCAGACAACGAGCCAGATCCCAACGATGATCCAATCTAGGAAATAGAACCACTTGTAAGTACCCTCGAGGACCCATGTATTAATCAGTTAGCTGGAGATCAGGGCGACTGGATCTTTAATGAAGAAGAGTTTGCTTACGACTACTCTTTAGGCTCTGAGTATGAAAACTCAAGAGTCGAAACTATGATGTCTAGGTTAGCTTTAGAACCAGTATTGTACATGCCTATAAACGAGTCGTACTCGACTCATCAGCAGCTAGGTAACTCAGAGGGTGCCACCTTCACGATCCAAGCTAAAAGAGGTGCTCAGAATCTGTCTATCTTTGGAAAAGTTGAGCCGCGACTTTACTTATCAAGCTCGGATGAGGAAGCCGAAGGAGTACCATAATTATTCCATTACAGCCAACAATCTCAGCGCATAATGGCAAAAATGGGATACAACCTCACTTTAAAATAAGGGTTGAATTTCAACCAAGGATCAAAAGTTCCTCTAATTCCCTTTGTACCAGAAGGAGAGGCTTTCGATTATTATAATCGGACCAAACGTGGACTCGGTTACACTTTCCCTGAGGCCGAGTCACAAATTGGACCAGCATCTGATGACTTCCTAAGCAGCTCTTCAGACACGTCTAACTGGGATTCTATCATCAGTCTCAGAGCCATGCTTGGTAAATTCACGGCTAACATGGTGTCATACAGTCTAACTATGGATCTTGATGAATCCGAATTGTTTGAAGAGTCTGAAGACGATTCATGGGCAAAACACCTTGAAAAATAATGGGAGTCGCGCTTTGAAGTCAGTGAACCATCCACCAAAGATAAAGTGGTTCAAGTCAATATAAGTGACGAAGTCAATCCCAAGCCCATCTTCATCAGCAAAAGTTTATCATTCGCTAAAAAAGAAGAACTCATAACTCTCCTTCGAGAATACATTGACGTCTTCGCCTGGAGTTACGAAGACATGCCTGGTTTAGATCCTAATGTGGTCATACATCGCCTTAACATTGACCATAATGTTAAGCCGGTCAAACAACAACAACAACGCTTCCGTCCTGAGTTGATGAAGCAGACCGAGAAAGAAATTTGCAAACCCATCGAATGCGGATTCATCCATGAGGAACAACATCCGGATTGGCTAGCCAATATCATGGTGGTGATGAAAAAGAATGGTAAGATCCGAATCTGTATTGATTTCAGAGATCTTAATCTTGCTTGTCAAAGGATGAATTCCCTCTCCCTATCACGAATGTCATGGTTGACGATACGTGTGGGTTTGAGAGGATGTCATTCATGGATGGGTTTTCTGGATACAACCAAATTAAAATGCATCCAAATAATCAGAAGCATACAGCTTTTAGGACACCCTTGGGGGTATTCTATTATACAGTAATGCCTTTTGGATTGAAAAATACTAGAGCAACTTATCAGCACGCCATGAACACAATTTTCCATGAGCATTTGTACAAGATAGTGGAGTGCTATGTCGAAGACCTCGCAATCAAGAGTCATCACAAATAAGACCATGTCAATGACTTGAGAACGGTGTTCGAAATCATGAGAAAGCACCAACTCAAGATGAATCCAACCAAGTCTTTCCTGGGGGTATCATCAGGTAAATTCCTGGCATTTATTGTAACATCCAAAGGAATACATGTCAATCCCAAAAAAGTAAAAGCCATCAAAGAGATGCCACCTTCGAGAAATCTCAAAGAACTTAGAGGTTTACAAGGATGATTAGCCTACATCCGCAGGTTCATCGCTAACTTGTCCGGGAAATGTCAACCATTTTAAAGGCTGATGAAGAAAGGTGTTTCATTTGTTTAGGACGATGCTTGTCAAGAAACTTTCAATGAGATGAAGGGTTATCTCACAAAGCCACCCATTCTAGCCACACCAGTATCAGGTAAACCGTTCCTGATCTACGTCAGGGCAATGGATCACTCTCTCGGAGCACTTCTTTCCTGAGAAGAATGATAATGGCCACGAGCAAGCTATTTACTAGCTTGATCAGACCATGATTGGTGCCGAGCATCGCTACAATCCAGTTGAAAAGGAATATCTAGCATTGGTCTTCGCAATTCAGAAGATGCTGGTGTTGCTGTTACTGCTGCTTCCGCCTCCATGGCCACCTTTTTATAAGCTCGGACGTCTTCTATGTCCATGTACCTATGAGCCTTGGCCATCACCGTCAGAGGCTGGTGATTCGCTTCTTAGCGAAGCGAAGTCACCAAATTGCTGTTTCCGCCGCCACGATATGATACATGGCGTGTTTTCGGGTCGTCGACTACCAATCTCTTGGCTTGAAACCTTTTGATGTAGTCCCTGAGACTCTTTCCAGGCTCTTGCCTCATTTGTATCAACACATGGGGAGGTAGCTTCTGGTTGGTGTCAGCTAAGAAATGGTACACGAACTTTCGACTGAGCTGTTCAAAGCCATTGATGGACTTCTTCTCCAGGGAATTCCTTCATAGTTTGGCGCTTCCTATTAATGTAACGGGAAAGCACCTGCAAATGATTGCCTTCGATGCCTGCAGCATGGCCGTCATGTAATAATAATTCTGGACATGCTCAGCTGGATCTCCTTCGCCCTTGTATTTCTCCATATGAGGCATCTTGAACTTCTCGCAAGTGGTGTTCATGATTTCATCGGTGAGGGGAGTGTTCCCCCCGATAGCCTCGGCGATCGGTCAAAAAGATCAATCATAACTAGACGCCAAGTTGGTTGTCGATGGGCGTGGAGCGGTATAAGGATATTGAGGACCACACGATGTTCCCCTTACGGCGTGCTCTCGGCCATCACGACCGGGCTAGGGCTCTCTGTTGTTGCTTCCACAAACTGCGGATACTGCCGAGGAGGGGCCTCAAAGCGAGTTTGCTGGCAAGGCGGGGGAGATGTGTATTCGGCGTAATCCCCTGACTGTCCTGCCTATGCAACTCACCCAGGAGGAGGAGGGATGAGTGATTGACCCGCCCGAAGTGGAGGAACGACCGGTGGTTGGCCCGCCGAAGGTGGAGGAAGAGTTGATGAAAAAGGTTGCTAGGGAGGGATCCGATTGAGGAGTTCATTAGTGAACACCGCAAATTGCTATTGGAAAGATTGAGAGATCCGTTGAGCGGACTCTTCCAACTGGGCCTGAGTAACGTAGCCCGCCTGTTGTCCTTCAAAAAGAGGGTGAACAGACCGGCCAGGGCGTTCAGATCCAGACATCTTGCTTCGAAGAAAAAAAAGCCCTACGATGCGCGCCAAACTATTGATGTCAGTTATCAAACAAGGGGTTTATATGACGATTATGAGTGTTTAGGGTCCTCTAACTCCTTCAGATGACTGGTTGTGGGGCTCGCTGTTCTTCCCTACACATGAAAGAGCTCGTAAGAGGGCGGAGTTGGGCTCTCCGGTTGTTCCTCCGACGATCAAGTCAGTAGATGATCTTGAGTGGGGAAATATAGAGTTAGTGGTTATGAGTTACGTAAAAAAGCCAGAGAGAGTTACCTCATGCAGTGCCACTCTTTTTATAGGGGGATTGAGGGGCAAGGAGGTAACTTGGGTCGAGTCTAGTTGGGCAGCTGAGTCGCAAGACATCTGCCATGCGTCGGTTGCTGAGGAAGGTGAGTCACCTAGTTATTAAATGTGGGAATGACAGCAGATGCTCGATGCTGACTAGGTCCGATGAGTCATAAAGACTATAGGGGCTAGAGTAATGATGAATTTGTTGGGGCAGTTAATACGAGTAGTCGATGCGGCGGGGGTTCAGTAGCGTATCATCTTCGATTAATGCAGTTGAGGGCCGACTATCACCGCCTTTTCACTCAGCTACACGAGTTATCGACTACTCAAGTCAGCCACGAGAGGAGGCGGCTGATGGTCGGCCGAGTGGATTGCGCATGGAAGATCTGGTAGGTTGGCCGACAAGTACTGCCTTTTGACTCGGCTACGCAAGATGTCGGTCGGACAGTAGGTCGAGTGCGGGTAGCTCGTGGAGTCGATCTAGCGAGGCAGTCGACAAGTACCGCCTTTTGACTTGGCTACGCGAGATGTCGGCCTATCGAGTCGGCCGTGTTGAGGCAAGCGTTATCTCGGTCTTGAATTAGTGTGATTAAGCGCAGTGTAGGACACGTGTCGGCTTCTTTATGGGGATTAATATTTAGTGATTTAGGGGTTATAACAATTATTTTTCTATTTTGCATGTTCTTTCTAGTTCTTTTATCTCCCCATTTTCTTTCCCCTTTTCTCTTGTTTTTCTTTTTATTTCATTTATTTTATTTTTTTTTCTTTCTTATTTGTATTTCTACTCTCTCCTCTATCCCACTTTCTAGTTCTATTTTCTTTTCTTTATAAAAATAAAACTTTTTTCAACACCTCTTCATAAAAACCTCTTTAAAAACTTTCAAAAGAAAATTTCAATAAACCCTTGGGGTTCGATATTTTCTATACTATAACTTGGTTGTGCATTTGCAAAACACTCATTTTCTCACACAACAACAAGATCCCATTTATAATTGAGAATCTTGATGTGGCATCGTGTTGTGAGGTTTTGGTCTTTGAGTTTTGCTTTAATGTATACATTTAGTTAAGGATATTCTTTTACCATACAACAATTGTGAGTCAAGGATATGTGTGCTTAGAAAGTAGATGAAAACTTTAACTTGGGTGACTTTGTATGCATTTATCAAGAAAAACTTCGAAAATATGAAGATATCAAGGTCTAATTTACATATACAAATATTTGAGGGTTTAATATAGAATAATAAAGATTTGACAAATACCTAAATATAAAATAACTATCATAAGGTTTATACATTATAATAATTTTCAATTGTTTCTTTTAAAACAAATCATGGAATTTTGGGAATGTGAGTATATTTGAGAAGTGAATTTTAAGTTTCTATATGACGTGTTACGAGAGAATAATCACCAATCGACAGATTTAACAAGAACGCTTCTGGCTATAGAAACAACAGGTTTATGAATTATAACTTTGCTATGGGTTAATATTTGTGTTTAAATTTTAGAATTTAAGAGGCTATGGATGTTAATATTTGTGTTTAAATTTTAGAAAATGTGCTTCAGCCCCTCCAATAATCCTCCAATTTCACACGAAAATCCATTTACCCCTCTTCTTCTTCTTCCTCCTCCCCCCTTTCTCCGCCCGCCCATGCCAGCCCTCCACCGTCTCCTCCCTCCTGCTTCCGCCCTCCCTCCCGCCCTCCTCTTCCCTTCCCTCCGCCCGCCCCTCCCTCCTTGCCCTTCCTTCCACGCCCCCACTTTTTAAAATTATCTTTGCTTCCTCCCGTCCCGCCCCTCCCTCTGAGATCCTCCCCGGCCACCCCCTCAATCTTGTGATTTTCATTCTCTCATCCTCTTCTCCTTCTCCTTCCTCATCCTCTCCTCTCTCTCCCGCCTCCAAGTCCTCTCTCAAACCCTAATTATAACCTTACCGACCAACTAACCCTCTCTCCCAATTGAGCAGAAGATAGTTACATTATAGCTTATAGTTAACAGTTCATGAGTTTAGGTTAACATTAGCCTCCTTTAATTAAGCAGAAAATATTTATAGTTAAGAGATAACGGTAAATAGTAAACATGTTACAATAAATAGTTAACATATTACGGTAAATAGTTAACATGTTACGGTAAAGAGTTAACATGTTACTGGATTAAGTTAAGAGGATACAAGTGTGTGACGGCTGATTTTTAAAGTTAACTTTAAAAACAAACAGTTAACATATTAATGCGATAGTCGTTACATCTACACAAAATTGTTTTTCCTTATCATCCCTAATATCATTGACATTTTGTCCTTTTACAAAAGTGTTTTCTCATATATTGTTTAACAAAGATCCCATAAGAGATACTGCGAGCAGGGTAAATAGTTAACACATTACGTCTTATGGTTAACAGTTCACGAGTTTAGGTTAACATTAGCCTCTTTTAATTAAGCTGAAAATATTTATAGTTAACAGATAACGGTAAATAGTTAACATGTTATGGTAAATAGTAAACATGTTACCGTTAATAGTTAACATATTACGGTAAATAGTTAACATGTTACGGTAAAGAGAGTTAACATGTTATTGGATTAAGTTAAGAGGATACAAGTGTGTGACGGTGATTTTTAAAGTTAACTTTAAAAACAAACAGTTAGCATATTAATGCGGTAGCTATTACATATACACAAAATTATTTCTCCTTATCATCCCATAACAGTTAACTAACCCTAATAATAGTTAACATTGTACGTGTAAACGTTAACACTTAATCGGCGATAGTTCACATGTACTTTATAAAAGTTAACAGCTAATCAGCTAGAGTTAACATCTAAGATAAAAACGTTAACACTTAACATATTATAGTTAACATGGTACAGGTAAACGTTGACAGTTAAGCAGCTATAGATCACATGTGTTACGTAAGACTTAATAAATAATCTACATTAATTTGAGCTTTTTTTTATGAATTCAATCTTTAATAGTATAGCAAATTTCTAAGAAAATTTCTGTGGGGGAGTGGAGGAGGAGGAGGAGGAGAAGGAAGGAAGTAGGAGAGGAGGAAGGAGAGAGGGTTAGTTAGTCGGTAATGTTATAATTAGGGTTTGAGAGAGGACTCGGAGGTGGGAGAGAGAGGAGAGGATGATGAAGGAGAAGGAGAAGGAGAAGAGGATGATGGAATGACAATCACGAGATTAAAGGTGGCGGGGAGGAGGATTGCAGTGGAGGGGACGAAGAAAATTTAAAAGTGGGGCGGTGACAGGAGGGGGGCGGATGAGGGAGGGGCGGGGAGGGCGGCAGGAAATGGGAGGGCCGGGAAGAGGAGGAGGAAGAAGAAGAAGGAGAGGGGTAAAATGGGATTTTCAAGAGAAATTTGGAGTGATTATGAGCTGGAGGGGCTGAAGCATATGTTTTTTCAAAAGTTTAGGGCTGCAGCACATGGGGGAAAGTAGGGGGCTGCAACACATTGGGTTTTTCATTTTGGGGCCTTGAAGCAATTTTCTCTAAATTTTAATATATTTTTTGTTTTAAAATGTTTTTCATCATCTAGTATCCTCTCATGCGGTTATAATATGGTTTTAGTAATTCCATAAAATAATGTTTGCAGTTTCCTATCCAACTCCTTTCATTGTAACGATTTGTAAAAACTAGTTAGGAGGCACGTGCCCTGCACGCGCTTGTCCATGTAGTTGTTGTATAATGTGAGGTTTTTCTAAAATTTATAAGGTGTTATCTGACAATCTTTCAAAGTTAAGGGAGTTTTTTCCTCCCAAATTTAGCCCTCAACTGACATAATGTTCTATTACTAATTCACAATTTTGTGGTAAGATGTAACGAAAGCATACTCTCACTCGCTAAACAGGAAGTTGAAATTGAAGATACAAAACAATCAATATGAGTTCCTTCTTTAACTATAGATTATAAGAAAATAGAACTACAAAACCACCTACAATTAGTTTAGTCGTTGGGGATTAGGGCCTTGGTTCAAAGAGTTAGCCACTGGTTGATCCATGTCTATGGCATGTCTATCATCAATTTCTAATTATTAGGCATTGCAATACTTGTACTATTTATCTGGACACTTTAATTGAAGGAACTATCAGAGTTCAGTAAATAACCAAAATTAATAGCATCCAGACCTGAATGGCAAATCTTGTTCTGTTGATGAGAATATACATGAAATGTGGCAATAGACTGTAAAACCAAGTTTATCTACCTTTTTTTTTGGGTACAAGTCTCAAAGAGAGGAGATTATGGGTGCTAAAAATAGAATATGGTTACGATATGGATATGTTATGAAATATCCTTATCTATATACGACATATCCAAATATATGTTGGTCACATAGTAGCAATTGTTCTAATCCTTAGATCAATAGATTTGAGATTAATTTTGATGATCAAGAGATCTAATCTTGGCTTTTCAGATATAACTAACATATTGATGAACTCGCTTGTATCATATGAACTATATTTTTTCAATATTATTTAGTTTTCTCATATTCGCCTTGTATCTCGATGTATATCCATTTATACATTCGCATGTATATCCATATCCATAACCTATTTTAGGGGATATAAATATGAATTTTTCATATTGAGACATATTTATATCTGTATCCATATTCGTAATTGGGAAATAGATATGAATATGATACGTGTCAAATCCGACCGTATCTGAACCGTTTGCTCCCCTGGAGGATAGAACATTAAAGTTCATTTTGAGGGGCAAAATTGCCTAGCAATTTATTCTGCAAAACCAAAAGCAAACAAAAGTCCACAGCGATACATTAGAAATCCAGTTCACCTAATTAAGTATTAGGGGTTTTTTGATATTAGTCCCTTAAATCTTCTATAATTTGAAATTTATTTGACAAACATTAAAATTAATATCAGGTCCCTCAAATCTTAAGCTACTTTGAATTTAGTGCCTCAAATCATTCAAATTGCAAATAGCTCCTCGAATTCTTAAGTTATTTCCAAATTAGTCACTCTTCAAGATGAGAAGTAGCAATGGGAAGGATTTCTAAGTAAAATTCAATCTTATGGCTATCACGCCCCAATTCTCATAATTTTTTAAATTAACCCTCCCAAGGCTATTTTTGTCTTGATTAGAGGGACTAATTTGAAAATAGCATAAGAATTAGAGGATATAAAATAGATTCATATTTGAAGGACCTAGAAGCAGCTTTGAATGATATTAGGGACTAAAATTCAAAATAGATTCATATTTGAAGGACCTAATTTAAGGACCTAGAAGCAATTTCAATGATTTGAGGGACTAATCTTTACAAAATATGAAAGATTGAAGGGACTAATATAAAACACCCTTAAGTATAATAGTGAGGGGCAATTTTGTCCAAGAAAATTACATAAATAGAGAAGTAGCCCCTAGGGCCTTTTTTATTTAGAGGGACTAATTTGGAAATAGCATAAGAATTAGGGGATATAAAATAGATTCATATTTGAAGGACCTTGAAATATGAAAGATTGAAGGGACTAATCTTTACAAAATATGAAAGGTTGAAGGGACTAATATAAAACACCCTTAAGTATAATAGCGAGGGCCAATTTTGTCCAAGAAAATTACGCAAATAGAGAAGTAGCCCCTAGGGCTTTTTTTATTTAGAGCGACTAACTTGGAAATAGCATAAGAATTAGGGGATATAAAATAGATTCATACTTGAAGGACCTAGAAGCAATTTCAATGATATTAGAGACTAAAATTCAAAATAGATTCATATTTGAAGGACCTAATTTAAGGACCTAGAAGCAATTTCAATAATTTGAGGGACTAATCTTTACATAATATGAAAGATTGAAGGGACTAATATAAAAAACCCTTAAGTATAATAGTGAGGGGCAATTTTGTCCAATAAAATTACGCAAATAGAGAAGTAGCCCTCTTTTTCTGGAGCTGGTTGTCGCCATGAGAAAAAAAGGAGGAAAGAAGAGAGTCCTGTAAGGATAAAAGAGGGGGAAATCAAAAGATGGGATAAGAAGAAGCTTGATAAAAGATGAATGCAAAGCTGAGAATAAAAACAAAGTCCACCGAACAAAGAGAAAGGTCCACAAAAACAATTAATTACATGAAGCAGGGGTAAAATGGTCTCAACAAAGTGTTACGCAACAAACTAAAACAAAAACACTGTAGCACTTCACTATTTTTATATAGAGAATGAAATGAAATGACATGAATGCCGTTTGAAATAATACCTTCTACGTTATTAATGATCCCATTCATTTTTTTTTTGTATATATGCTTTTTGCATCTAATAACTAAATTGTTATATATCAAATTTAGTACATAAAATAATTTTGTACACGTGCAATTAGGGGAGAGCAAACGGTCGGTTCGGTCGGTTTTTATTATTTTTTTGCAGACCGAACCGAACCGGATTATAAAGTGAACCGAACTGAACCAACCGATTTGTTTGGGTTCGGTTCGGTCGGTTGTTTCGGTTCCCACCACCCAGCAATAACTGGAAACAAAAGCTTCAATCACATAGACTGAGAAACGCACCATCAGATCAAATTCAAGAAGAAAACATAAAGATCAAACCAAATACAAGATCAAAACATAAAAATGAAGGTAACTAGAGATGGGAGAAGAACAAGAGAGAGAGGTGAATGAGATTTTTATGTGCATCGTATTTGGTGAGAGGAGAAAGGTTGACTTCGTTTTTGAAATGAAAATAGAACAAAAAATAAGTGTAACTTCTCTCTCTCTCTAGTGTGGGATAGCTAGCAAGCTAGCTTCCAGTTGGGAACAACAAGTCAGATGGGTGCATGTGTGGGACCCGTGGAGTGTTGTAAAGAGATACACATATCTTGTGGGTACACTAACAACCGGTGACATTAAGATTATTGTAGCATAAGCTACTGAGTGCATAAAGTAGCCTGATGTCTAACTGTTATCGGTCAGTTCGGGTGAACACCGATGTTAAAAAGCCTACACCGACCCGACCGGATTCACAACAAAAACCGCACCGAACTGCAAAAGTTCGGGCGGTTCGGACGGTTTGTTCGGTTTCAACCGAACATTGCTCAGCCCTACGTGCCATGCAGCGCACTATCGTAGTCCTACCCCAAATCAACAATCTAACCCTAATTCTAATAACACTTTTACTGAAAATGGGCTTCAGGCGACTTACTTATGGGCTAAAACATACTTTACAGATAGTATAAAAATACCATCATCCTAAAAATAAAATGTTCATTAAAGCCCAATTGCTAACTAATAAGCGCACCCCAAATAGGGTTTTGAGCGTCCTTCTTAAAATCCGCTAAAACCTGTAAAACCCCAAAACCCCGCAGGAGGAAGAAGCAGAAGCAGAAGCAGAAGCAAAAGGAACAAGAATCAAAACCCATGGCCACCGCCATTTCTTCATCATCGAAAGCTATGGCCGAAACCACTAAAGATAGCATCTTTCAACCCCGAAACCCTCCGCTCCGCCGCCAAACAATCCGAGGGCATCCACTTAATCCCCCTCTCCCTCCGCCGCGCCATCAAAAAATTCCTCCGAGGTCCCTCATTCCCCTCCCTCTCTTTCTCTTCCCCCTCCCAGATTATCCATCCTAAGCATTCTGTCCTTTTTTGTAATTAATTGTTTCAGAACAATAGAAGGCTCACATGAACAGAAAGGTCCTCAGGCTGTCGGAATCCTTCAGCCGAATCAAGGACATTAACCTCCAGCTGTCCGCTACTGCCTCACGTGAGCTCGTCGAGTCGAGGGCCCGCTCAGGTCCATCGATCACCGGTCGGGCCAGTGGAAGATACGCTCGGCATATGGTGACATCGGTCTTCGATACTCGGAGGATGAGACTGTTGCTTATGTTGCTTCGAGAATGCCGGCGGTATACTCTGCTTGCTTTCGAGTTCTGAAAGAGGTCTAGTTTCGATCATAGTTTGATCTTTTTTTTTGGTGTGTAAAGAAGTCTTTTGATGATGGGTTTGATGTTTTAGGTTCGAAGAAGGCTACTGGATTTAGTCCAGCTAGAGTTTTGGATTTTGGTGCGGGGCCTGGTTCGGCTCTCTGGTGAGAATTGGGCTATGAACTATCGAGTTTGATGGGTATTTGATTTTTTTTTCTTGATTCTTATTCTTAATGATTTATAGGGCAATGAGAGAAGTGTGGCCGCAATCTTTGCAGCAAGTTCACTTAGTGGAGCCATCCAAAGATATGCAGAGAGCTGCTCAAATTCTTTTACGAGGTAACACATTTGCTACATGTAGTCTCAAACGAATGTATTTTGACAGAATTTGCCAGGTTTTCTTATCAACTACGTGGAATTCTTACTTGCATAGTAAGCTATATTGATGCAAGTGATACTAGTTCAGTATACATGCTGATTATTTATATTTTTGAAGTGGCTTGTTATGTTGCTTACTTTTTCTTTTAATTGTTTTTTTGGTAGATTTGAAAGAGTTACCAGTTATTCATAGTTATGATAGCATCCAAGCATTGAACCGGACACTCAATAAGCGCGAGAGAGAGCATGACCCTGTAATTTCAGTGAGTTGCTGCAAACTTCTCCTCACATTTTTACCAGATTTGGTTCTCTTCTTAAACTAGTTTGATTGTTAAATTTTTATAGTATTGTATTAGCATTTATTTTCAACAAAAGAAAGCATGACCTTTTATGTGAAATGTACTAGTAGGACTTCAAATAATTTATATGCATCCAAATAAACATAAGATTATCTTATATCATTCATCTTTGATATATTAAATGAGTACAATTATTAATGTTAGATAAATAAGACATAGTAATTTCTATAATAGTTTATATCCTCTAATTCTATTTATAGACAAAAATACCAGAAATATCGTGTGAACATAAATTTGTCACAGCATCTCAAAAGGCAGAAGAAAGTTCTGCGGTAGATGCTCTGCAATTTGAATTTATCATGTAGGGAAGAACAAGGCTGAGTTTTGTGAACCAAAGGTTACCTTGTTTCTGAAGAGTATGAACTTAATTTTTACAGTAAATTTCTTGTGCAAGCAAAGTGAACAAAATCATGAAGCTAGTTGCTAATGCTTTATTTTGGAAAATTTCAACATGGTTGCAGGTAACAGAGTTTGATTATAAAGGTTCCATATAAAATTTGTAGCTTTCTGTTAATTCCTGAATTTTTCTTTTCCATTCATGCAAAGTTGACAACAGAGCTGAGAGTTGGGATTCTAAGACGAGTTTAATTACTATCTTGATGAGGAAACCCTGACATTTCTCCTTCATCTGTGAGAACAGATTAAATAGACAAGAGGTGAAATGAAAAATTGCCTAGGAGATGATCCATATCACACATATATGAAACTTGTGTCTATAACATAATCCTAGATGATTACTAAGCTTTGTGGAAGCATATAGGTCTATCATAAAATCATCTCCAATAAGTCTGGCATAACAGTTTAGTCAACAGAGAATGCTTAAAATTTTTATACTATCTTTTGAAGCATAAGAAGATTTTTACTATCATTGGTGTAGAGACTGTGAGATTCTATTTATGTAGAGAGTGGAAAGGGTGTAAGCATTAAGACACTCTCTTCTTTACCAATATAGAGCCAGAAAGACGAACGATGAAGCTTTAGTTTGACCCTGCTTGGTTAGCCTGATTGGATAGAGTGAGAGATAAAGAGAGCAAAAAGGGGAGAATAATTGGGTTTGTTGTGCACATAATGAAATATGAAATTCGGGTGATAAACTATTATGAGTAAATCTACAATCTCCATTTGAAGGGTAAACTCTTGAAATGTCAAAATATAAGACGTGGAAATGAGTCTTGTTGTCATGTATAACTATCATTATCTTGATTCGCTTGTTGATGCTGGAAATTATTATGTTTCCATGCTCAGTTTTAGCAATAGTTATTATTTTGCTAACAATTGCCTGTGCATCTTCTATGTTAACTGTTCATTCATCAGATCACTTAGATTTGCATATTATTTCATAAAACATCTTTTTAGAAATCGTATCTAGATCATTTATTTAGTTTAATACCTAGTGTATTACATGCTTTGTATTTAGAAGTCTAAGAGAGCCAATATTCCTGATACAGTGTCCTGCATTATTAGACTCTTGCCATTTCGAGATAAATGAAAAAATGCTACCTTGCGATCTCTCTTTCTAATTAGTTCTCACCAAGGCATCATACCCATCCATTATTTGCAAATATGGTGAACTGACTTTTAGAAACCGTTTCAAATTAACTTGATAATTTGAAGTTGAAGCTCTTGATTTTAGGTTGCATCTAACCATTGTTTAAAGAGCGGTTTGAGCGCCTTGTTAGGTGTCTGTGCAAGCCTAAGCGGTACTTAGGCCGACCACTCAAGTCCTGAGATTACCTAAACATTCATGAACCGCTTGATGGGCTACACTACATCAAAAAGGGGTATTATCTGCTTAAGCATAGTAATAAGTGAAAAGAATATGTTGGGTCAAAATAGATCGAATCAAACCTCCATACCCAAATCCATCTCAGATAAATAGTGAGAATAAGATTTTGAATCTTCATAAGATCCTCTCTGCGTCACCCCTCCGTCTCTCTCCACTAGAGCTATAAATCTCACACCTCTAAACATAGCAGAAACAATCATCTCATTAAAATAATGTGCTAAAAAATATGCCTACTTGCAGCTTAACTGCTTAAGTGTGCTTCTAGGCGCGTAGGCTCTGTGCGCTAGGTCCTGTGCACATAAGCGCCCAATACTTGCTAAAACACTGCTAGGAGCATGCTAAACTTGCTTGCTTGAAAAGAGGGTGCATAACGTCTGAAATGCTTATTACTACTATGGATATTTAGTAGAGTTTATTATCTTTCTCAATATACCCGATGAGTATGCTCTAGATATTCCAAACTATACTGTAACGCACTTGCAGCTTTTTTCATTTAGCATTTAATTATTTATATCTAATGCCTTAGATTTTGCTGCACGAATATGATTCCATCCAGACCTTTAGTTTGTATCTTGTCTCGTAGATGAATACTAGATGACAAAACTTGTCATTTTTCCTTTTCATCTATACTCTTTGCTGGTGTAGGGAAGTGTAGATGTTTGCTCATTGGTTTCATAAGCTTAAAGGCTTATAGTAGATAGCTAAAACTGTTGTTGTATGTTGGCACAATTAGACCACTTGGCTGGTGTAGGGAGGTGTAGATGGTTGCTCATTGGTTTCATGAGCTTAAACCCTTATAGTGGATAGCTAAATATGTAGCTCTATCTATGTAGGCAAAATTAGACCACTTGGTTAGGTTTCGTGGCCAATACCGACCTGAAGTAGATTTCTTAGTATGTTTTGGGAACCCAATCTTACTTGTCAACCTGAACTTAACTCATTTGTAAAATAAATTTTTGGGCTAAGGTCAGATTGAGTAAGACATGGCCGATAGGTTGGATTGAGTTGACTCAGAAAAACATGCAAGTTATACGAGTTCTTGAAATGTTCATCTAAAAATGAACTATGCAGAGCTTAGAAAATCAATTACATTAATTTGAAATTAAAGATATGTTACATTTCTTTGGAAGTATTATGTAAAACTTTTTAGCCCTCTGGAACAGTGTTTTAAAAATCAACCTATTTTATTGATATATTGCCGATATAGAGGGTTTTGACTACTTTCGATACGATTTTTGAAAAATTAAATAGGTTATTGTTTTTCACCGATTTCCTCCAATATATCTATGAAAATCCGATTAATCGGCCGCTTTGTATAAGGGTCTAAGTTGGCCGATTTTGTTAAAAAAATCCCAACTACTAGTTGGATTTTGGGTCTCAAAACCCTTATTTTTAGACCCGAACCCGATTCTCGCTAAATAAAATCAAAACCACCAATCCCTCTCACTGTTTCCCATCGCTTAGAGCAGCCAACCCGAATTTCTCTCCGCCTCCTTTGCTCTTCCCCCAAATTCAATCGCTCGATAATCCTGAGTCCTCTCTTGAAGGCGTTTTGGTATGTTTACATTTCATTAAGTGTGCTTAGATTACATTTTATTTGATATGACACTCCGATTTTACTACTTATCCTCGATATATTCTCGATATATCCTCGATAACTGCAATCCGATATGAATTTTGGCCATTTGATATATTTCCGATAACCGATGTTTAAAACCTTGCTCTGGAGAACTATTTACTACTTCTCAGATTCAAATATTCATCAGCATTTGTAACTCCTTAGTACTTCAAAGCACTGTAAACAACTTCTGGATTTAGATATTCATCTTTAAAGGATATGAATTTGTTCATTGAACTTGGTAAGATCTGCATAAAAATGATGCCATGATCAAATGATTCTCGCATAACTTGGAACTAATTTAACGTACTAAATTGTATGAAAAAACTCATATTAGATATGTTTATCCCGAAATCAATAGTGTTTATTATAGTTCTTCCATCGCTTTTTAGATATCCCAAATTAACAACAAAAAGTAGTCCAACAATTTATTTCTCCGGATTTTCCTCTAAATCTATATTGGTTTATAGGACTTATATAGTAGATATATATATTTGTTTTGTGGTACACTTGAGTATTCGGAAGTTAAGCGGTGCTTTCAATTTATACATATAATCTTGTAGGGTATGTTTGGATACCATGGTGATTTTTATATGGTGTTTTCAAAACACCATGGTGTTGTTCTCAAAAGAGTTTTCAAAACACCATGGTAAGTATTTTTGGTCAACAATAGTTTGACCTTTTATAACATTAATATTAAATAGATTATTAATATATTAAATATTAATTATAATATAATCTATTTTAATTAATATATTATAATATTATATATATATATAATTAACATATTATAATATATATATATATATAATATATTATAATGTTTTATACTGTACATATTCATAATAAATATTATAATATAATACTTAAATATTATTTTAAATATTAATATATTTAATTATTTTTATATAATATGTTATTGTTATTAATATATTGACTTATATTAATAATAATGTATTAAAATTTTCTTTTCATAATATAATATTATTAAATATGTATTATTATTATTATATTAATATTTTGTTATAGTATATGTAATTTATCATTAGTAAGTTATTTACTTTAGAATATATAATTATTTTGTCATTATTTTATAATGTAATATATTATTATTTATTATATAATATATTATGAATATATTAATATTTAATCTTTTATTCTTAGAGGAGTTATTATTTTATTATTAAATATTATTATTACATAACATGTTAAATTTTTAAATATATTATATAATATGTTATCCAAAATTAATAATATATTTTATTAAATAATATAATATAATATAATAATATTTTGTTATATAATTCAATATTATATCATTACTATAGGTTATTTATTAATAATGAATTGTTATCTATTGTTTTATCAATATATTTTATTTTATTATTATTTACTATTAATTTAATATATATAATATTATTTAAGATAAAATTATTAGATTATATTAATTATAATATTATATATTATTAATTAAAGGTACTAAACATAGTATTGATGTATTAGAAAACTAATATTATAATGTAATATATTTAAATAATATAATATAATTAATATTATGTTGGATTATATTATGTAACAAATATAATATATTTTATGTTATTAATATATTTTTAAATATATTTAAATTTTATTATTTACTATTAATATAATATATATAATAGTATTTAAAATATAATTATTATATTATATTAATTTTAGTATTATAGGTATTATTAATTAATGGTATTAAACATATAGTATTGATATATTTGGAAAAACTTGCAACATGTATTAGATCAGATAGGAGAAATACATATATAAATATAATATGAAAATGGAAACAGTAAGTTGTGAAATACTTGGTTGTGTAATATATGAGTTGTTTAAATAAAATTGCTTCACAAGAAATTAAATGGCATGATAGTAATTTTAAGAAAATACTTGGACAAATTAATAATTGGTGTACCGGATTTTTTCCTTGATTAGGTGGAATACACGTGCATTGCATGTGGTCAAATATAATGGTTCTTATTTTTATGAATATTTTTACTATTAAAGTCACATATAACTTAAATATAGTAACATAATTACCAATAGTTTTTACAAATAAAATAGTATTTCTTGCCCATGTAAATATTGTAATACTTTCTCCTTCAACATATATTGGCCTACCCTACAATAGCAAACTGTTTTGTTGGTTCTAATGATGAGGCTAATTCAACTCTCATATTATTTATGAGAGAAATTTGCTAATTTTAAAAGAAAAGTTATTTCTAATAATATAATAAGAGAGTCATAATACATTTCATAATCACTGGGTTCAACAAATGAATGCTATGTCTATTTGCATACTTAGTAGAGTTCTAATTTAAGGCCAAAATTTGATTTAAAATAGAAAACCTCGGTAGCGTTTGGATACCATGGTGTTTTAGTGTTTCCATGGTGTTTTTGTCAAAAACAAAACATCATATGTTTGGAAAACATGGTGTTTTTGTTAGGCTCTAATATCAAAACAAAAACACAACACTTATTTCAAAACACCAAAAGGTGTTCTCAAGTTTGGTGTTTGTGTTTTGAGTTTCAAGGGTGTTAATATAGTGTATTAATAATATATTTAATATAATATATTTGTTACAAAATATAATATAATATAATATAATATTAATTATATTATTTAATAGATTATATTATAACACTAGTTTCCAAATATATCAATACTATATGTTTAATACCATTAATTAATAATACCTATAATACTAAAATTAATATAATATAATAATTATATTTTAAATACTATTATATATTATATTAATAGTAAATAATAAAAATTTAAAAATATTTAAAAATATATTAATAACATAAAATATATTATATTTGTTACATAATATAATCCAACATAATATTAATTATATTATATTATTAAAATATATTACATTATAATATTAGTTTTCTAATACATCAATACTATGTTTAATACCTTTAATTAATAATATATAATATTATAATTAATATAATCTAATAATTTTAGTTTAAATAATATTATATATATTACATATATATTAAATTAATAGTAAATAATAATAAAATAAAATATATTGATATAACAATAGATAACAATTTATTATTAATAAATAACCTGTAGTAATGATATAATATTGAATTATATAACAAAAATTATTATATTATATTATATTATTAATAAAATATATTATTAATTTTGGATAACATATTATATAATATATTTAAAAATTTAACATGTTATGTAATAATAATATTTAATAATAAATAATAACTCCTCTAAGAATAAAAGATTAAATATTAATATATTCAATATATTCATAATATATTATATAATAAATAATAATATATTACATTATAAAATAATGACAAAATAATTATATATTCTAAAGTAAATAACTTACTAATGATAAATTACATATACTATAACAAATATTAAGATAATAATAATAATACATATTTAATAATATTATATTATGAAAAGAAAATTTTAATACATTATTATTAATATAAGTCAATATATTAATAACAATAACATATTATATAAAAATAATTAAATATATTAATATTTGAAAATAATATTTAAGTATTATATTATAATATATATTATGAATATGTACAAGATATAACATTATAATATATTAGATATATATAATATTATAATATGTTAATTATATATATATATATATAATATTATAATATATTAATTAAAATAGATTATATTATAATTAATATTTAATATATTAATAACTGTTTAATATTAATGTTATAAAAGGTCAAACTATTATTGACCAAAAATACTTACCATGGTGTTTTGAAAACTCTTTTGAGAACAACACCATGGTGTTTTGAAAACACCATATAAAAATCACCATGATATCCAAACATACCTGTAGTTTTACTTTTATGGTTTTACCTATATTAATAGCCATGGAGGTCTTATGTCTGCTTTTTGCTTTTCTGACAAAGACAAGGAGGTATACTTGTCTACAATAGGTCTATCTTGCAACATAAAGACATTTTGTATTCTGCAGTAAGCACATGCTATGGTTCTACTTGGATTTTTGTTTGTATCTGGAGTACACTAGCTTTTGGTTATTCTTGATTGTTCATTAGTACTGTAATATGTATAACTGGTTTGCGATTAGTTGTAGTTTTATTTAAGTTTCAAGTCTTTATTGAAAGTACACTTTCTTCATCTATCATAATTTGGAGATAGCATAAGATCCACTTTATAGCTGGATTTTGATGTTTTATTGTTGACTAACAATCAATGAAGTCATATGCACTGGGAGAGATACCTTCGCTTAGCGACCGGATTACCATAGTGTGCCAGCTTTGGGACCTTACACAAGATGTTCTGGTATGTCCTTTAGCACTATGTTTTTTGACTTTCTTATGCTTACTAAGCCTTCATTTGGCTATTTCTCTGGTTCATGTATTTTAATCCTTTATATTCATTTTCGAGACAATCTTCATTATTATTGCAGCTGTGTTTATCTAATTGAGTTATGTATCAGTATTTAGTTGAGATTTTAATATCTTGCAGCATGAAATGATTACATTTACAAGGTAATGTTGTGATTTAGTGTTAGATATGATTTAGATGAGGAAATAACATGAGATGAAGTAATGATATTTGCTACAGTTTTAGTATGTATGTGCATGTATATAGGTGAAAGAAGTGGCAGCTCATCTTATTAAATGAGACAGACTAGTGTTGACGCAGACCCTGCAGTCTTCGGAGTAGGTGGATCTCATCACTTGTCTCTTGGTAGCTCATTTTTTAAAATGAAGTAGCAACTTATGTCCTGTGTCCACTTATATCTCTCTCTATATACATATTATACAAGTTGTTTTCATATTAGACCCTACATTCTTTCTTAATCGTACGTTAGGCCCCACAAATCTTCAAATTTCTAAAACACCCAAAATCTATTAAGCTGTTTTAAATAGCATCCTTTAGAGCAGAGTTTGTCATATTAGACTCTGAATTCTTTCTTAGTTTTATGTTAGGCCCCAAATCTTCATATTTCTAAATAACACTCATATCTATTGAAGAGTTTAAACATACTATGGTAACAATAATGGACGGAATCCAATCCAGGGGTTATTTAAAAACATACTAGATTAGGGGTGGAAATTAGAAATAGGAAGATTTGAGAGCCTAATATGCTATCAACAAAGAATTTAGGATCTAATATGACAAAACGATATATATATATATATATATATATATATATATATATATGTATGTATATATATATATACATATAAATAAATAAATAAATAAATATTATATATAATATAGGAAAATATGAGGTGGCGGCTCATTTTGCTAAGTGAGCTACCGAGGTCTACACCTTTTGATGTGACTAGCAAGGTAGGGCTCACCACATGGTTATCTCTGGGTAGCTCATTTAGGAAAATGAGCTGCCACCTCATACTTATTATTTCTCTCTATATATATACACACTAGTTACCAGCTACTCGTTGAAACTCCGAAAACTCATATGCTTCTGTCCACAGATATAAAATTTTTAAAAAATTTGATGTACAGTATAATGAACAATATTTTTTTTATAGAAAGAGGTGAACAAATCAAATTTTGAGATAGAGAACAACTAATTTTGAGATATGTAGAAAGATTACTACAAATTTCTCACTTTTATTTGATAAACTTGCCTCTATACATAGAGGTTACAGTCTCTTCTGGACTTTACCTTTTCAGCTAATTACAAACTTTCTGGACTTCACCTTTACAGCTAATTACAGTCTTTTGTGGACTTCACCTTTACAGCTAATTATCGACTTTTTTGGACTTCAGATTTTTTTACAAAAAATAAAAAAACTAGTTGGCTCAAAAGTTACTTTACAAAAGATGAATCATATTGTCTGCTGACTCAAAAGATAAATCATAGTGTTTGCCACTTTTTATTCGTCTCTGGTAGATGCACGTCGTTGTCAAATAAGCGAGGGTCATAGTTATCCATTAATGTGTTTAAGTCGCTGTAAAAAGATCTGGAAGATCTGGTTCATCATATTGTAGTTTTTCAAGAAGTTTTTGATGCACTTTAAATAATAAGCTTCATTTAAGGGTCTATCTTCTTGATGATCATGTGTTGTTTTTAGTCCGTAAAGAACCACTGTTCGTAGACCGTCACACCAATAGTCTCCTTTATCTAAGGCTTGTCTCTTAGCTTCTAAATATTCTTCTATATTAGTGTGTTGATTTGCTTCCTAATTAAAATCTTTTTCTTTGAAGGTGTTAAGTTCTTCAGGCTCTTCAGTAGTAGGTTTTGCATAAACCAAATTTGGAATGCAGGACAAATTTCTGCTTCTAATTGGACCGGATATAAAGCTACTATATCAATCTCGATTCCTTTAATCAGTGGATTCATTCCTTGAATAATGTTTCTTATCATTCTAGGAAAATATTTAAACTGATTATATTCTTTAATTTGTCTATCATGATCTTGCGGGCTGTTCCTCTTTCTATATGATATGCAGCTCTTGTATTAACTTCTTCTTTAGGCTCACATTCTTGATAGTAAAATGTGAGATACGGAATGAATTTGTTGTCATATGAACATTGTCTTGCCTTTCTAAATGAGGATATTGCTAATTTATTACTTTTATCTTCAATGAGTTGGTTTATTTTTTGGGCAATTTTTCAAGTTCTTTTATGACCCATTTTCTATATTCTAATATTCTTTCGGAGACCATAGACTAAATTTTTCTATGAATTGCTAGAAATCAGCTTCTTGTATGGCTTCAGTTTTTTCTTGAACATATTCTTGAATTCTCCTTTTAAACTCCTTCATTCTATCTTCTTCATCAATTAGTTTTATCTGTAACTGTAAATTTTCTTCTAATTTTTTACTTTTAAACCCAAGCCATTTATAGCATTTCTAAACTTATAGCTCTGAAAGTTTTCAATCGTCAACCATATATCATTAAAGTCTTGCAGTGCTTCTCCTGTAATTCCCGGATCTCTCCAAGGTGCAGATGCTCTAAATAGCTCTTCAAATGCTTTAACATTAAAAGGACTAGTTAAGTCTACATTTATTTGTGCTTCTTGTAGTAAAAGTTTTCTTATAAGACGTGGCCTGTAGATTGAGCTGTTTCCTGTAGGCTGAATATAACCCGTAACTTGAACAAAACTTCTAGCTGCTGAATGGGTGCTTATTAGAAAATGTTGTTTATTTTGCCCAAAAATTCTAATCATATAAATGGAGTTTTTGTAGTTCTTCTTTCTTTTACTAGGATAAACCCATCTGCTGGTTTTTTACCTTTATCATTCATCTTTAGATACCTGCATATTAGGAATCTTATATGGAGTTAGAATGGCTAATGAATCTCCTTTTTGAGCATATATCGTTTTATCGCTATAATTTATGACATGTAATTCAACTTCAGTATCATTTAGTCCATACGAGCATTCTAAAATACTTACTTTTCTTGATAATAATGACATGGGTGCTTCTAATAAGAACCGCCAATTGTTAGGAAATTTAAATCTTATAATTGCTTTTTACTTTTGTATATCTATTATAGGGAATTACTATGGATTCTTTTAGTAGAAAACAAAATTTATTTTTTCTGCTATTTTTAATAATTTTTGGTTAGTCTCATCGATCTAAGTTATCTTTCTTTCCATGGTAGTCTTGATAAATGATCAAGAATTTCATTCTTATATCCCGGTCTAAATATTATTTCATAATGATAAATTTCTAATTCTAATAACCATCTTATTCTTCTAGCATTTTCGTTGTATTCTAATTTCTTATTTTTGAGAAACTCATAAAGACCTTTGTTGTCTATATGAACCATAAAAGTTCTTGAGAGTAAATAATATTTAAATGTTTCTAAGGTTCTTTTAAGGATATAAATTCTTTTTCAAATATCATATAATTTATTTCGCTTTTCTAAATTTACGAGGCATATCCACATGTCATTTTTTTTCAATAGTGACTATGCCACCCAAAAGTAGTCTGAGGCATCAAGAAAACATGTAGATCATCTGTTGGTTTTGTTATAGCTACCTTAAAATATTTATTATTATCTATTTTATTTTATTTAACTTTTGAATTAACAGATCTATTATTTATGATAAATTTTGAAAATATTTTCTTCCATAATTTAGTATTCCTATGAATGCTTGTAAAATTTTTCATGTTTTTATTTCAGAAAGCTTTTAATTTTCTATATTATATGGTCTTGTATTTCTAGTTTTCCTCCTATTATTTTTCTTCCTAAAAATTGTTTCTTGTTTAGCTATATAATTTTTCTTTTTCCTAATATTATATCGTGTTGTAAAAGTATTCTCTTATTTTTATTAGATGTTTTTATGTTCTTCAAATGTTTTTGACATAACTAAAATGTCATCTATATAGACTTGACGGAGGATAGATTACCAAATATGGAATTCATTCATTTTTGAAAATATTTTCTTCCATAATTTAGTATTCCTATGAATGCTTGTAAAATTTTTCATGTTTTTATTTCAGAAAGCTTTTAATTTTCTATATTATATGGTCTTGTATTTCTAGTTTTCCTCCTATTATTTTTCTTCCTAAAAATTGTTTCTTGTTTAGCTATATAATTTTTCTTTTTCTAATATTATATCGTGTTGTAAAAGTATTCTCTTATTTTTATTAGATGTTTTTATGTTCTTCAAATGTTTTTGACATAACTAAAATGTCATCTATATAGACTTGGACGGAGGATAGATTACCAAACATGGAATTCATTCATTTTGAAAATATTTGAGGAGCATTTTTAGTCCAAATGACATAACATTCTACATATATTGACCATTAGGGTAATCAAGGTCATTAATTATCTTGATAATTTATCTCTTATCTTTATTTGCCAAAATCCGATTTGGCATCGAAGTAACTAAAGTATTTGTTATTTTGTATTTTATGTATTAATGATTCTATGGATGGGATGAAAAATCCATCAAATTCTGTAAATAGCATTTAATTTTATAGTTTATTACTATTCTAACTTTTCCTCTTAACTTCCTTTGCATGATTTCTTACTACAAAACTAGTAGACATATATTCGGATGTAGCGGGACTTACTAATCTTAGATCTTCCCATTCTAAGACTTGTTTTTATACTCTAATATATCTTGTTCATTATATATTAAAGGTTTCATTCTAAACAGTCGATATTTTTCTTTAATTTTATAGTCATATGTGTGACACTACCCTATATATATATTTATATTCTTAGTATATAAAATTGGTTAAATATAATATTATAAGACATGTATTTATATTCACATGAACATGCAACTTTATAAAACTAGAGGGTCTTAAAGGACTAAGTATCAACGTGATTTTTTCGTGAAAGAGAGTCGGTGACAGTACAGATCACCTCGTACGTGTCTACCACATATCATATGCTACATTTATGCCAAAGAAACCTGTGATTCACCAAGGTAAAAAAAAATAAATAATTAACTAGTCAAGCGTGGATAAACTATAAGAGGGGTAGAATCAATTCATATATATATATATATATATATATATATATATATATATATATATAAAACACACTCAAGCTCGGTCGCGACAGAGACAAAGGTGAGATCATCTAATACTTTATGTGTTATTATGTTTATTTTAAGTATATACAGACGTCCACTTTGCCTCGTACCTATCATATTATGCAGCTTGCTATTAGATGATGATTAAAGTTTTATGTTATAGATGCAACTCCGTACTCTTTCAATGGCAACTAAAATATAAGCATGAAGGTGCTTGCTATTAGATAATTATTAAAGTTTTTATGTAGCTTCGTACTCTTTCAATGGCAACTAAATACAAGCATATAGGTGCTTGCTATTAAAAAAATTACTAAAACTTTTTATAGATGTAGCTTCATGCGCTTTTAATAATGGGATTGGGATATCGTACATGTTTACGTACATGTTTAAATGGCTGCTAAAACAAATAGATTGTTTCTATTTCTTATATCATGTACTAAATAAATATTTCTTTTTATAGACAAAGCTTTTAAAATCTTGTTTTATTTCAATTTCAAGACATTCTTATACATACAGATTGCATACAACCTCAGTGACTCACGTATTTATCGGTAACACTAAAAAGGAACCATCAGTGTTAATTGAGTGTAATGATCGATTGATTGATTGGCATATATCCGGATTATGCAAGGCTTATGCCTTAAATTGTTATCGCTATTGATATCACTATATCGTGAATCGAAACAAAAGTGAAAGTGGACACTGAGAGAAATTGCATTTCATATATTGTTAATTATTTTCACTATTATGTGAATTTAACTTTCCGGTTATTGATTGTTCATTATTTTACTAAATTTTACTATATTATGTTTTGGTGATCTCATTGGGCTAGTGTAGCTCATTCTTTTATGAACCCACCTTTCAGATCAAGAAGGAGCATAAGTAGAAGACCATTGCTGGGAAAACCTTGGAATCAAACTTTGTAAAATAGCCTGTAAATAGCTAGAGAAGGAGGAGATGTTATGTATTTGAAAATAAATAAAGAAGTTGCTGGTTTATATTGCATAGTTTTAAGCCTCACACTCTAACTTTAGATCCCGTATAATAACTCTAATTCTGGGGTGTGACAGATTTGGTATCAGAGCCTAGGATGAGGCCTAGAAAAGCCAGGATAGGATCCTCAAACTGTAGGTTATGAGCCTATTTTGTACTAACTCATTATATTGCACGAAATGGCTAATCCCGCTCAGAGTAGCACAGGAAGTAATGTTCCCTTCGATGAACCATATCTCCCTTGTATATGTGGGAGATGGTACACCAATGAAGAAGTGTTCAATGTAATGAATGAACGAAATATGTATATAAACCAATTTCAGATGTGTTCCTGCCAAATTCACAACTTAGGGAATAGACTCGAGCAGACAGAGATGGTACTCAGGCAAATCGAAGGAGAGAGAATAAGGTTATCCCAAGATCTAGGAATCCTTGTGCGGCAACGAGAACTATTACTCAAGGAGAACGAAGATCTTAGACGCTATGCTGAAATACAAGAACTTGGGAAATGTGAGGCACTTGCTGAATTAGATAACGAAAGAAGGAATAGTCATCGAGAAGTGATTACAATAGAATCTAGCTCAGAGGAAGACCCCGAGGAAGACCCGGAAGAGGACCCGGAAGAGGAGCCATCGGAAAATGACCAGGAATAAAAATGTATACATATAGTTGTCTTATAACCTTAACCATAGTAAAATCTATAACATAGTAGGTGCATAATGTTGGTCTGTAGGTACCTATTTTAGGTAGACCAAAGGATGAATAATTTTGGTTAATATGCACCTAATTTTGTAAACGCTCCCTATATAGTTGTACTAATCTTCGAAATATAGTTATGCTTTGCTCTATAAATCCTCTTTAAAATAAATGTTATATAATCATAAATAGTATATAATACTTGCGTAACTAATAAAACTATTTTATTATAGATGGTTGGACGAGGAAGACCCCGACACGATCAAGGAGACAATTCAAATAACCAGCCTACACCGGACCCTAACATCTTAAACCAAATTCTAGCAACACTAACTCTACTTGTGCAAAATCAAGGAAACCCACACAATGAGCCACAAAGGAGACAAATCACCCCTGAAAATGCTAGGCAACTAGGGGCTGAGGAAGACAAGGTATTAGAAAGATTTCTGAAATTCAACCCTCCAAAATTCTTTGGTGAACCAGAAGATGAAAAAGCAGAGTTATGGCTTGAAGATATCGAGAATATTTTTAATGCACTAAGATATGATGATGAAAGAAAAGTTTCTTATGCAGTATTCCAATTACAAGGAGTAGCACGAGAATGGTGGAGGAAAAATGGATCCAAGAGAATATACCTCGTATATGGGAAAACTTCATTAAAGAATTTAATGATGAATATTTTTCACCAGTTGCTAGAGAAAAGCGGGAAGAAGAATTTATGTCCTTAAAACAAGAAAATATGAATGTTGCACAGTATGCTGCAAAATTTAAATACTTAATGAAGTTTGCAAGAAATATAGTTGATACTGAGGAACGAAAGATCAGAAAATTTGTCAGAGGATTAATAAATGAGATTCAAGATGCAATGATAGCTTCAGAAATCTCTACTTATGCAAAGCCAGTAGAATTAGCATCAAAGGTTGAAAAACGAAAGGATGAACATAAAATTCAAGGTCAGTCTTCAAAGATAAGGCCTGCCCCTAATTACTGGAAGGGAAAAGGAAAATACGATGTTAAGAAGATTAAAATTGATGAGACCTTACCACAAAATAGGGGTAATTCTCAAAACTGCACCTATTGTAACAAACTAGGACATCATGAAGATCAATGCTGGAAGAAGACAGGAAAATGCACCTTCTGCGGTGAGGAAGGCCACTTCGTCAAGGATTGTCCCAAAACGTCAAGAAAAGCTAACCAAGGACGACAAGATTCCAAAGGATATAAGCCACGAATGTCTGGAAGGGCTTGGGCGTTAGATGGGAAGAAGCACCAAATACTTATTCAGTGATAGAAGGTACGCTCCTAATTTTAAATAAACTTGCTAAAGTTTTAATAGATCCTGGATCAACACATTCATATGTTGCACCACACTTTACAAAGTTTATTGATCAGGGCATGAAAGAATTACCTTACCAATTGGAGGCAAGTACACCTCTAAGTAGTAATCTCCTCACTGATCAACTATATGAGGCCCGTAATGTTAAAATTGATAATAAGAATTTTCGAGCAAATTTAATATTGCTGCTAATTAAGAAATTCGATGTATTATTAGGCATGGATTGGTTAGCCCAACATCATGCTCACGTGGATTGTCGAGCCAAGGTAGTGAGATTCTGTCCATTTGAACAGTCTATGATTGAGTTTAAAGGAGAAAGTAGGAAGATACCCCCACACTTGTCGTAGCTGTAAAAGCTCAAAAATTATTATGGAAGGGACACAAGGGTTATGTAGCATACATCATGAATAATCGAACTAAGTAAAAATAGATGAAGTTTCTATTGTTAAGGAATATCCAGACATATTTCCTGAGGAATTAACATCCTTACCTCCCGATCGAGAAATTCAATTCGGTATTGAATTAATTCCAGGAGTGACCCTAATATCAAAAACCCCATATAGAATGGCACCTGCAGAATTAAAAGAATTGAAACTACAACTAAAGGAATTACTAGAGAGGAATTTCATTCGACCTAGTGCATCACCATGGGGAGCATCGGTACTGTTTGTGAAGAAGGATGGATCATTGAGACTATATATATTATCGAGGCCTAAATAGTGTAACAATAAAGAATAAGTATCCTTTACCCCTTATTGATGAATTATTTGATCAATTACAAGGATCAAGAATATTTTCAAAACTCGATTTAAGGCAAGGATATTACTAATTAAAGATTCGGGAAGAAGATGTTCCTAGGACTGCATTCAGAACAAGGTATGGACACTATGAGTTTGTAGTCATGCCTTTTGGATTAACTAATGCACCAGCTGTTTTCATGGACCTCATGCACGGAATATTTAAACCATACTTGGATCAATTTGTGGTTATCTTTATTGATGACATCTTGGTTTACTCCAAGTCTGAAGAAGAACATGCACAACATCTGCACCAAGTACTGCAAACTCTTTGTACTCACAATTTATTTGCTAAATTTAGCAAATGTGAATTTTGGTTATCCAAGTATCTTTCCTTGCACATATAATTTCTGCGGAAGGAATCAGTGTAGATCCAACAAAAGTAGAAGCCGTAACTGCTTGGGAACAACCTAAGAATGTGACGGAAATAAGAAGATTTGTAGGATTAGCAGGATACTATAGATGATTTATCAAGGACTTCTCGAAGATTGCTGCACCACTGTCAAACTTGACTCAAAAGAAGAAACCTTTTAATTGGGATGATAAGTGTGAGAAGAGTTTTCAAGAATTGAAAAGGCAATTAACAACTGCCCCAATCTTGACCTTGCCGGTAGGAAATCAAAAATTTGTGATATATACAGATGTCTCAAAAGAAGGATTAGGTTGTGTATTGATGCAAAATGGAAAAGTAATAGCATACGCCTCACGAAAATTGAAGCCTTATGAGGTAAATTATTCCACACATGACTTGGAACTAGGAGCCATAATATTTGCTTTAAAGAAATGGAGACATTATTTGTATGGGGTGACATTTGAGGTATATACAGATCATAAAAGTTTAAAATATATATTTACTCAAAAAGATCTAAACCTGAAGCAGACTAGATGGATGGAATACCTTAAAGACTATGATTGTACTATCAATTATCACCCTGGAAAAGCAAATCGGGTTGCTGATGCTCTTAGTAGAAAAATAACTTTAGCTGCAATAGCAATTAAGAAATGGGAATTAGAGAAAGAATTGTGTCAATGGTACCCTATAGAAACAAGAACTGGGTTATTATTTTCCAATCTTCAGGGATAACCGGTCATCTTAGAGAGGATTAAGGAAACACAAGAACAAGATCCTGAGCTCCAAAAAATTCGAGAGAAGATAAATGAAGGAACCATGTCTGAATTCACCATAAGCTCAGATGGACTTTTAAAATTTTAAGGAAGAATATGTGTACCCAATAACCTTAAGCTGAAAAAGGAAATTTTACAAGAAGCACATCGTTCTAAATATACAATCCATCCTGGAGAAACTAAAATGTATCATGATTTAAAGCAGTTATACTGGTGGAGTGGCATAAAAAAGGATGTCGCGCAATTTGTGGCTAAGTGTTTAACCTGCCAAGTAGTCAAGCGGGAACATCAACGACCATCAAGTTTACTGCAACCATTACCAATACCAGAATGGAAATGGGAACATATTACAATGGACTTTGTGTCTGGTCTACCCAGATCACCTAAAGGACATGATACAATCTGGGTAATAATCGACCGACTCACTAAGTCTGCACATTTCTCCCTATCAACAAGATGGATCATCGTGAGAAACTAGCTCAGCTGTATATTGATGAAGTAGTAAGACTCCATGGGACACCTGTAAGTATAGTTTCTGATCGAGACTCGAGATTTGCATCTCGATTTTGGCAACAACTACAAATGACCTTGGGTACCAAACTCAGTTTCAGTACAGCTAGACATCCTCAAACAGATGGGCAATCAGAAAGAACAATATAAATATTGGAGGACATGCTAAGGGCATGTGTACTAGACTTTGGTGGAAATTGGGACAAACACCTTGCGCTTGCAGAATTTGCCTACAATAATAGTTATCAAGCCACCATTGGAATGGCACCTTTCGAAGCACTGTATGGTCGAAGGTGCAGATCGCCTATTCATTGGGATGAAGTAGGTGAGAGAAAATCTTTGCAACCACATCTTGTCCCTATGTTAGAAGAAGCAATTGATAAAGTTCGTACAATTAAGCAAAGAAGGTTGACGGCTCAAAGTAGGCAAAAGAGTTATGCAGACAAGCGGAGAAGGAATCTAGAATTCCAAGTGGGTAACCAAGTCTTCTTAAAAATATCACCGCGAAAGAGTATTGTCAAATATGGGAAAAGCGGCAAACTTAGTCCAAGGTACGTCGGACCTTTTGAAATTTTAGAGAAAATTGGAAAGGTGGCCTATCGACTTGCTTTACCACGTAGTTTAGGTGGTATACATGACGTATTCCATGTTTCACTTTTAAAGAAATACCATCCAGATCCATCTCATATGCTCGACTACAAGCCTTTGAAAATAAGTGCCGACTTATTCTACGAAGAAAGACCAATGAAAATCTTAGACTATAAATCACAAGAATTGAGAAACAGAAGCATCCTGCTGTTAGAGAAAAAAAAGAAAAACTAAACAACTAAAGAACTTAGTGGAAACACACACACGAGGGAGAGGAAGCTCTGTTTTTTTAATTTTATTTCTAACATTAGCTTCACCAACAACACAACTCACATCTGCTTTTAAACTTGCGGTGAGCACTAGCTCGATCCGCTACTCACGCCACGAGACCTGTTCCACTAACTCAAACAGACTAATAAACTTCTAACAATGCAACACTAACTTAAACAAACTAACAAACTCCTAACAATGCTCCACTAACTCAAACAAACAATGCTCCACTAACTTAAACAAACTAACAAACTCCTAACAATGCTCCACTAACTCAAACAAACTAAGCGTAAGAAATGGATAAAACAAGATTAACTCAACATTCACCCCCTTAATCTTGTTGCATCTTCTTCACATCCTTCAGACCAATCTTCTCACGCAGCTCGACAAACCTTTGTCGACCGAGTGGCTTTGTCAGAGCGTCACTCCCTCTGTCGCCAGCTGCGCATGGTCCTCAATCTCACAGACTTCTGTCGCCAGGAGAGCTGGTTCATCATTGTCCCCTTGCGCCTCTGCCAAGTGAGCCCTTTCATCCTCTTTCTTAGAGCGACATTCCGAGGCAAAGTGCCCATAGTTTTGGCAATTGTAGCACTTCACCTTGGTCTTGTCGAACTTTCTCTCACAATGATTGGACTCGTTCCCGCGACCACCTTCACCGCGACCACGGCCACGGCCACACCCACATCCGCGGTCACGTCCACTACTAGCTCCTTGCCCTTTAGACGAGTTGGACAAGTTCTCTCCCTCTTCTTTCGCTTCTTTCGCCTTCCACTCGGCTCTCGTCAACATGACGTGCTCTTCTTCATTGTCACCATAGGCCTGCAGCCGTTCTTCATGGGCCTTGAGTGACCCAATGACCTCCACGGTCATCGTCTTGAGGTTGCCGGACTGCTCAATTGTCGACGCGATCTGAAAAAACTTGGAAGGGACAGCGCGGAGGAGCTTCTTGATGACGTAGGCCTCATCCGCCTTGTCGCCCATGCACGGATCTTGTTGACTGTGGTGGTCAACTTCGCGGCAAAGTCATCGACCGTCTCCGCTTCACGCATGCGAAGACCTTCAAACTCACTCCTCAGAGTCTGGATCTTTGCCTCCTTGACGCGCTCGGCGCCCATGTGCATTGTCTTCAGCATCTCCCATGCCTCCTTGGCCGTCTCCTTCTCAGCCAACACAAGGAGCGTCTCCTCGCTGATGGCTTGGTAGATGGCAGCAAGGGCCATCTGATCCTTCTTCGTCTCTACCTCCTCGTTCGGATTAGCGGGCTCAATGACGTCCCACACGCCTTGTGCACGCATGTACACCTTCATCTTGAGCGCCCACGCCGAGTAGTTGCTCTTCGTTAGCAACGGGTACTGGAGGGTCACTGTCCCGTCTCTTCCCGGAGCCTTCCACGTCGCTGTGTCACCGGTTTCTCCAATCCTTGATGATGCACCGGTCGACATGATCTTTGGCATCTACTCCTAACCTCGCTCTGATACCAAATGTTAGAGAAAAAAAAGAAAAACTAAACAACTAAAGAACTTAGTGGAAACACACGAGGGAGAGGAAGCTCTATTTTTTTTATTTTATTTCTAACATTAGCTTCACCAACAACACAACTCACATCTGCTTTTAAACTTGCGGTGAGCACTAGCTCAATCCGCTACTCACGCCACGAGACCTGTTCCACTAACTCAAACAAACTAACAAACTCCTAACAATGCTCCACTAACTTAAACAAACTAACAAACTCCTAACAATGCTCCACTAACTCAAACGAACTAAGCGTAAGAAATGGATAAAACAAGATTAACTCAACACCTGCTTGTTAAGATTTTGTGGAGTCACCATGGAACAGAAGAAGCAACCTGGGAACAGGAAGAAGAAATGCGACAAAAGTACGGATTTCTTTTTAATACTCCAGGTAAAATTTCGAGGACGAAATTTTTATAAGGATGGTAGATGTGACACTACCCCTATGTATATATTTATATTCTTACTATATAAAATTGGTTAAATATAGTATTATAAGACATGTATTTATATTCACATGAACATGCAACTTTATAAAACTAGAGGGTCTTAAAGGACTAAGTATCAACGTGATTTTTTCGTGAAAGAGAGTCGGTGAGAGTACATATCACCTCGTACGTGTCTACCACATGGCATATCATATGCTACATTTATGCCAGCAAAACCTGTGATTCACCAAGGTAAGAAAAAAAGAAATAACTAGCTGGCGGTGGATAAACTATATGAGGGGGTGAATCAATTCCACAGTGATAACAATATATATATATATATATATATATATATATATATATATATATATATATATATATATATATATATATATATATATATATATATAAACACACTCAAGCTCGGTCACGGAGACAAAGGTGAGATCATCTAATACTTTATGTATTATTATGTTTATTTTAAGTATATACAAACGTCCACTTTGCCTCGGACCTATCATATTATGCGACTTGCTATTAGATGATGATTAAAGTTTTATGTTATAGATGCAACTCAGACTCTTTCAATGGCAATAAAATATAAGCATGAAGGTGCTTGCTATTAGATAATTATTAAAGTTTTATGCGACCATTACTCTTTCAATGGCAACTAAATGCAAACATATAGGTGCTTGCTATTAAAAAAATTACTAAAAGTTTTATAGATGTAGCTTCATGCGCTTTTAATAATGGGCTTTGGATATCGTACATGTTTACGTACATGTTTAAATGGCTGCTAAAACAAATAGATTGTTTCTATTTCTTATATCGTACTAAATAAATATTTCTTTTTATAGACAAAGCTTTTAAAATCTTGTTTTATTTCAATTTCAAGACATTCTTATACATACAGATTGCATACAACCTTAGTGCCTCACGTATTGATCGGTAACACTGAAAAGGAACCATCAGTGTTAATTGAGTGTATTGATCGATTGATCGATTGGCATATATCCGGATTATGCGAGGCTTATGCCTTAAATTATTATCGCTATTGATATCACTATATCGTGAATCGAAACAAAAGTGAAAGTGGACACTGAGAGAAATTGTATTTCATATATTGTTAATTATTTTCACTATTATGTGAATTTAACTTTCCGGTTATTGATTGTTCATTATTTTACTAAATTTTACTATATTATGTTTTGGTGATCTCACTGGGCTAGTGTAGCTCATTCTTTTATGAACCCACCTTTCAGATCAAGAAGGAGCATAAGTAGAAGACCATTGCTGGGAAAACCTTGGAATGAAACTTTGTAAAATAGCCCGTAAATAGCTAGAGAAGGAGGAGATGTTATGTATTTGAAAATAAATAAAAAGTTGCTGGTTTATATTGCATAGTTTTAAGCCTCACACTCTTAACTTTAGATCCCGTATAATAACTCTAATTGGGTGTGACAATATGTCTAGGACTTCTATTAAATTCTTTTAAAGGATGTTTTGAATATAATTCATTCATAGAATTTATATATCTTATAATCCATTGTTCATTGGTTTCTTTAACATTTAATATTTTTAAAGAATGTTCTTTATATATGGGTATTCCCACATCCATTAGACAAATGTTATTTTTTACTTTTCTTGTTATTATATCTTTTATTTCTACAATATTTTTCCATATGATTATAGGTTCAGATTCATTTAATGTATCTATTCCAATAATGAAATCTACCATTGATTTTTCTACTACATGAACTGGAAGAACTGGATTTATGGTTAGTTTTTAATATGTTTTTGTGTTTACATCAAATATTTCTCTGATCATATTTTCTATTATTTGATTACAATTAGTTTTCATGTTATTCCCATAAAAGTTTTGTTTGTATTTGTTTATAATATTTCTTTGGATATATATGGGGATGTATAATAGTAGTTTGAGCTCTGAATCAACAAGAGCATATATCTTGTAGGGATATAGTTTTCTAAATTTATCAAAACTTCTATTTTTGTATATGTATTAAGATAACTTGGTAAATCTTTCATTTTATTCCGTCAAAGTAATGAATATTTTATTATTATTAAACTTTAATGTTTTATTATTAAACATATATGGTTCAAATTGTTTTAAAAGGTCGTTCCTATAAGTAAATATCTTTGTTTCTTTGTTTTTTATATATATCTTGCTTATAGTTTTAGTTTTAAACCATTTATTATTTGGTTGTTTGAACCATAAATATTGATATTCTAATGACTGTTTTATAATTATTGGGTATTATTAAAAGAGTCAATAGTAATTGGTTTCTCTTGTATTATATATTCCTCAAGGGATTCGTTTATAACTAATAGATTTGAACTTGCTCCAAGATCTATTATTCCATATACTTTTATAAATTTTATAGCGTTATTTGTATTACTACCCATGTATAGAATCAGTTATCGTATTATAAAAATAGGGTCTATTAAATTTAAGAGATAAGTTTTCTAAATATTATTCTACTTTTCTTTTCTTTCTTCAGATTCTTCATTAGATAAAATTCCTTATGATGCCTTATTCATATAGTGTAAGGGTAAATTATTTTCGCTTATATGATATTGTGTCTTTTTCTTTTATTAAGGGTTTTCATATTCTTTGGGTAATTGGAAACTATGTCTTCCAAGACTAGTAGCTTCAGAGATATTATTATATTCTCTAAAACTTTTACTTTTATATGGAGCTAATACAATTTCATTTCCTTCTATTTTCATTACTTGGGTCATTTCTTTTTGTCTTACGTATTTATTTTTATATTTGGATTCCATGCATTTAGACTTAACTTTTCTAATCTAGGCAAAGTTATGGGATTTCTAGGGATCGATTTATAATTTATTAAGACTAGATTTGGGTCTGCTATATTGAGCAATGAGGTCTTCATCCTTTTATATGGAACTTGCGGTGTTTAAAACCATCATTATATGTCTCCACTGTATAGATAGGGCATCATTATGTGGCAAAAACTCTATTTCTTTCATTTTAACATATAACATTAAAGATTGTAATATATTCTTTTCATGTAGTGTGATAATATAGTTAGGTTGTATCCTAAAAGCCATAAATCCTGGGTATAGGTTTCCTCTGATCATTGCTATTGCCAAATGAAATGGAGTTGATACAATCCTATAACTGATAATACCGCTACTATAGGTATATTATTTTCAAGTCTAAAGTTTCCTTTAATTAGTATTGAATTGCCCCAAAATGTAAATAATTTTTATTTTTATATTTTTCCTAAGGTGTTTTACATGTTGTCTTGATAGTAAGGGTATTAATCCTTCAACTTTTTATATCCTAGAGCCTTTTAGGTCCTTCAGTTGTTTCAAATATATATCTGTTATTAGCAATATTCTTCTAGTTATTTTTTCTATTCCTTTGATCTTATATAAGTCTTACGGTTTATAATTTCTATATATTTTTTGTATTTCTTTTAATTCTTTGAGGGTTCTTGACCGGCTTGTACTTAGGGCTTCATCTATATTATTATTGACTATACTTTCAAAGATATTATTTTCATTTAAGAGCTCAAAATTCGAAGAACTACAGCTTCCTTGATTCATAAAAGCAGGATATATTTCTTCTTTATCTGAAATTTCGAGTTTGATTCGCTTAATTCTTTTGTCTCATTGTTCGTGATATCCGAAGTCATCGATATACTTGATAATTCAAATTCTAAATCATTTACTCTTGTTCATTATAAAAATTTGATCAGTTAATTCTAAATCATTGTTCGTGATATCCGAGTCATCGATATACTTGATAATTCAAATTCTAAATCATTTACTCTTGTTCATTATAAAAATTTGATCAGTTAATTCTAAATCATTGTTCGTGATATCTGTAACCTCTATATATAGAGACAAGTGTATCAAATAAAAGGTAGAAGTTTGTAGTAATCTTTCTACATATCTCAAAACTAGTTCTATATCTCAAAATTTGATCTGTTCACCTTTTCCTATAAAAAAAAACTATTGTTCATTATACTGTTTATCAAAATTTTGAAAAACATTATATCTTTGGACGGAAGCAAATGAGTTTTCGGAGTTTCAACGAGTAGCTGGTAGCTGGTATCAGAGCTTGTTGTCTTTATGATCCGCCGTTCTGCATCAATAAGATACATTTTTTATCTTTTAGGGGAAACTCTTCCCGATCTCTCTAGTCATGCTTTATTCTGTTTATGTGAACAGTAGTTAAGAACCATATTCATGCTTGCTTATAGTTCATGTTTTTCTTATCAAACCGATAGAGAGAGACTTAAGAGGTCCTTAGTGAAAAAAATTGCCCAAGGGTTTGCCTTGTTAGGTGGTCCGTGTTTGGCCGTGTTTCGCCATGGTAGGCGTAGTTTAGGCTTTGAACTGGACATAAAAACTGGCAAGCAATTTTATCTCTGTAAGTCTAAGGAAACAAACCGGACTCGAGTCATAGATAAGAAAACTAAATTTTATGAAGAAGCATAGGTTCTTTGTTACTTAGTGATATAAACTAGGTAAAGCTGTGAACTAGTAGAGTAAGGGAGAACTTAACCATGAGTTCAATCAATGATTTTGAAAACTGTTATTACAAGAGTAAACCTTATAAACATCTAGAGCATATAGATACAAATAAAGATAAAATTCCAACAGAACATGTAGCAAAATGGTAAATTATGTCCGATAAAGACCAACAATTAAATGAAAAACAAACTAGTCTAAATTCTTTAAATGAACAAATGTTTACCACCTTAAAATAAATAAATAAAAATTAGAAGCTTTTCAAAAACTAGACTAAACACTTAGAATATTAAATCAACAATTAGAAAAAACTAAAAACAACAAAACCAAACAAAGAATCATGACTCTCTATTGGTCAAATATGTTAAAAATAGACTAAGAAAAAGAAGAATATGTAGCTCGAGAAAATTAAATGAAGAATATCTACAATCAAAACTATTAAAAGCACCTGAAGATATTGTAACAATAAACTTTATCATAGAGTTAGAAAATAATGGAAAAGAAAATTTTGAAGAAATTAAAGAAAAAATAGAAGAACTAAAATATAAATATGTAGAAACAACAGAAGATAAATCTATAAATGAAAATTTAACCCTTAAAAGAAAACATAAAAATTATTTAAAAATATAATTATATGATAAATACTAGTGATTCAGATACGGATCCAAAGAAAAGTAGCATACATCTAATTAAAATAATACCTAAAGAAGAACTGTATTATTGGCCAAGAATAAATTGGATCGAAAGAATAAAATGATAAAAGCAAAAAGGAATATGTGTAGGACAAGTATTATATCCAAAATATTAGTAGCATTTAATAAATTAAAAGAAAATGAAAAAGTAATAGAATTTAATTATAATGAATATATGATAAATTATCTTAAACAAGATATACTAGACAATGTTTTAAAAAGTCTCCGCCTAGCCCGCCTAGGTGGTACCTAGGCCGCCTACCTAGCGCCTAGCGTCTAGACGGTACCTAGGTTGCCCACTTAGATTTCGGGAGAGCCTAGGGGAGTGTGGACTGCTTATGTGGACTGGACTGCACCCTTTAATCGTAATTTCCTCTGTTGTAGCCTCCACGTCCTCTGACCTCTAAACTCTTCTAGGCTCCAACTATGAACACCTCTTCTCCTCCGACCTTCATCCTCCACCACCACTTAAAAATGAAGAAAGAAATCCCTCTAGGCGTTAGTCTGGCAGCTAAGCTTTCTATAACGTTGACATTTACTATTAATTATTGTAAATAACAAAAAAGAAAACCGCTTAGGCCCCGCCTAGGCGCCTAGGTGCTAGGCGTCGGGTCAAACACCTAGGCCGCCTAGCACTTTCTGTAACCTTGATACTAGATGATCATCCTATAGATGAAAATGACCAGGCAACCTTATTAAAGGTTTTAGATCAAATGTATAATGTAATTATAAGCAAAACTATGACTGCACAAGAAACAACAACTCAATAGTCAGTTATAGGAGAAACTTCTCAAGATAGAGAAGTAATGAATGAGACAGAAACACAACCACCAACTGAATATATATATATATATATATATATATATATATATATATATATATATATATATATATATATATATATATATATATATATATATATATATATATATATAATTGTTGTATTGTTAGGCACTTTAGTAGGTAGCATATTGCACAATATCTATATAGATGAAACATAGCTTTTCACACTAGTAGATGGTGCAATTATCAGGTTCACTTGAGCACTTGTGGTATTTGTTTGCATATGTTTATTAAATAGGAGTACAAATGACACTGATATTTTTTAATCTATAAGACATCTAAAGTTATAGATCATATTTCTATCCTCTCATCCTAAAGTTCTTTGTCATAAAGTCGAAGCAATATGCACCATGTGCTCGCAGTCTGCAACCTCGCGTATTTCCATTAAAACTTGCAATTTAATCTGAAGACTAGAAATGCGGAAATCATAAAGCTTCTATGCATACTTTTCAAACAACACATGCATTTTGGATTATATGTAGTTGAAACTTGAAAGTTTGTTATGTCAGCCAAAATTGAAAATTATCAGACTTTTGGAGTACAGTGCAAAGTCACCTGGATTTGACTCAACTTCTCTATGCTATTTTGGGCTGAGAGTTTACGTCTATATTTAATTTGGAAATCCTACCTTCTCCTTATGGAGTGAATCTTAGCAAGAAAGCAAGAGACTCCTTTCAATTTTCTCGTTATTAGATATAAAATTGAATTTTGTTGTTATCTCCTTTCTGATTGGTAAAACAGAAAGAAAATGGAAGCACAATGATGTACATTGGCCAACAGCATTTCTTTCTTCACTGTATATACTATTTATTTTGTTGAATTTCTTGTTTAGTTTTCAAATGTTGATTTATGTTCGCATAGTTGTGTTTCCTTTCTTTGTATGTAGGACCATTGAAAAAAATGTCTTCCCTCTCTTAACTAATTCCTGACTTGTCCACTTGACAAGTATAGGAGAGCGATAACAAAGCAAAACAAATCCAGAGTAGGTTTGGTTTTCAGTATCCTACATATGTTATGGTGGCTCTAATCTCTGATTGAATTTGGAAAAAATAAATATGAGTCTAAAAGCAGAAAATGCAGAATCTTATATGTTAACTATGTATCACAAAAAGAAAAGGAGTCTAAAAGTTTGTAATTTATATGCTTCACAATCACAATGTAAAGGTGACTTGCGCTTATCCTGAAAGAACACCTTAACATTCTTTCATGATCCTTTTTTTTCCTTTTGATTTTTCAAGTTTATCATAATATTACTGGTGATGAAACATCATGATGTCTGTTCAAATATCATGGGTTAATCACCTTATTATCATTGTCTCTGAAGAAGGTAAAACTGTGGGTAGGTTCTGCTGGAGCCAGGAACTCCACATGGATAAAAATTATTCGCCAAATGCGCTCCTATATCCTATGGATGCCTAAGAGGGTATGATTATTTTCTGCATCAGTGTCTCTTCTGATTTTCAGTAACAGTCCATATTAATTTATAGCTTTCAATCTTTTTTGTTTACTTAATATCTTCAAAGAAATGCCTAAGAACAAGAATAAATCAACTGAAGTTTCTTCTGATGAAACGAGCATTGCTGTTGGTAGAGCAACTTTAGAGAACGATGCATTTGTCGTTGCTCCTGTAAGTTTCAATAATATTCAGTTGTACATCTCTTTATTTTTTGGTATTCTTTTTTTTTTGTTGTGCAAATGCTTTAACATCTTAATGGCTTTTTGCAGTGTTCTCACGATGGACGCTGTCCTTTGGAGAATAGTGATAAATATTGCCACTTTGTTCAGCATCTGGAGCGCACATCATCACAACGTGCATATAAGGTGTTTGATTTATGGTGTTTTTTTTAACATGTCACTTGAAATCTATTAGTTAAATAACAAACTTTAAATAATGTCCGCGTACATATGGATGAAGTAACTACGAATACCATGACTGCCCTTTATTATTCCAACTAAGGGCATAGGATATTAGTCAACCATTTGTTATTCACCTACGACATATTTAGAAGTCCAAAGACATGGAATTGGTCTAAGTGGTAAAAAGAAGCATTTGAACATTCTGTTTTCTTGATCACCTTTTCCAATTATTTTAAAAACATCTCACTCATGCTCTTGCAGAGTAGTAAATCTTACTTGTATCTTTTTGTACAAACTTCAAATCATTGTTTTAAATATCCCCGACATGGCCCGATATATCCCCCGATATATCCTTTTACAGGGCTTGCCGCAACCGATATGGTCTCTAAATATCCTTTACCGCTTTTGGGCTATTTTGGGCGATATATCTCCGATATGGCCAATATATCAGCAGATATGTAAACCGATATATCTTTTTATATGGCTTGTCGCAAAACAATATACTGCGATTGGCAATTTTTGGGCGAGATATCATGATTTCCCCATTATATGAAATGAAAATTTGCCCTAAAAAATCAGACCAAATGTTGCAACGTTGATTTGTACTTTTGTTTGTTTTACAAGGTTGATTAGTGATCCTAAACATATATTATTTACATTTTGTATGCTTAGATTTTATTAAGTATGTTGAGATTACATTTTAATGGATTATACTATATAGGCAAACATCCATTATGGCATTGCAATATTTACCGCATATCCCCGATATTTCTCCGATATCCGCAATCTGATATGAATTTTGGCTATTCGATATTTTCCCAATATCCGATATTTAAAACCTTGCTTCAAATTGCACTGCCACTTAAGCACACATTTCTTATGCATAAAATTGCACTGACACTTTTAAGTTGTTTGCAGAAGATTTTTGATTTATATTAACAGATCCATCATTGAAACTGAAAGAATTCTCATTCTTTGCTTTCATAAAGATCATTGATGACCGCTGAATAAGAGCCCCTGTAATGGTCTAAGGGTATAAGTTCACTCAAATATGACCACTGGCATAGAAGTCAAATATCTCTATTTTAGTTTTAAAATTCAGGGAAGATGTGGAATGGGTCAAGTCTATATTATTTCTTTAAATCAAAGTTGGAAGTTGGAACCAGAAAATAGAACCAAGTAGGTGACAATGGCTAATCTGAAAATTTTCAAGTGTCCAAAAAATTTCTGAGAGCTTGTCAAAAGACTATCCAAAAAACTGAAATTGGAAGAAAAAGAGGTTGATGACCTAATCTTAGAAATCTTAATGTACCTAATTTTAAAATTCTTTGAGTCCTACTTCTATTAGAAAAGACTTCGCTAAATAAGTTATGGACAAAGGACTAAGAAGGGATAATTACGTATGTCTTCTTATCAATTTTATTGTTTGGATTGGTGTTTTTCTTAAAAAAAAGTCAACATATCTATTTGATAGGTTTATCCTGGGTTAATAGATAATCAAGGATGAAGGTGACATTCCTCTTTAGCTATGATTTACATCATTTAGCCCACGTGCTATATTATTTTAATACATATTGATAATAAATGTATGCAAGATAAAGCCGATAAAACTCTCTTAACCCTAATTAAGCCATTGTTAATCGCTCATTCAAAGATTATCCAAACTAAATATGAAAAGAGAGAGCGGTAAAAGTTGATTATACAAGAAAGTATCGCTATTGGTTTCTACTAACAAGACTTACAAAAGAAATAAAAACTGCGGTAAAAGTTGATTATACAAGAAAGTATCGCTATTGGTTTCTACTAACAAGACTTATGAAAGAAATAAAACCGCTTATGAAATACAAATTTCCTTTATGGAGTCCATTTTTCATTGTTTTTGTAATAGTTTGCTAGTGATTTATAGGGAATAAAATGCGAGTTCTGCAAAAATATTTTATGAAGTAAGGTGGTTTTCTAGTTTCTAATATGGTTTCAGTTCCTGAACCTATGTCGATCCACATTTGAACTTTGAACCATGACATTTAAAAAAAAAAAAAATTTGTGAGGCCATAGAAGGTGGTTCTCTGGTTCTGTTTGGGGTCAGATAAACTTCTCATAGGGTCACCCTGTTTGAACTGAATTCAGTTTCCGTAGGCGGTACCTAGCCACACTTCATTTACTGTGTGGTTTTCTTCTTCTGTAGGAAAGCATTGGTCAATTAACTGCATAGTTTTCATGCATTTAGCACTAATAACCTAAAGCGAACTCTGTTTTCCCCTCATTTACCTGTTCTCGGGATGACAATGCTATTTTTGGTGCTACAATATTTGAGAACTTTTTTTTTCCGGATGTAAGATTCTCTGTTAGCTTGGTGTTTTCATATTTTTTTTTCCAATATTTCAGCGGTCCAAGGGTGAGCCATTACGTGGTTTTGAGGACGAGAAATTTTTCTTTGTTGCCTTACGACGTGGAAAAAGACCAATGTAAGAATTTCAAGGAGTAAAAATTATAGTGCAATAAACTAAATTAATTGTACATCAACTAAAATATTTGACATTATATACGCTATGCATCAAAAGCTTATTTTACAAAGAATCAAGTTTTGAAAGTGGACAATATAAATTTTTATATATCTAATTAATTTTTTCGCTTCTTGTTATATTATAACGTTAGATATTTGATCTCATTGAAGTCTTTATTAGATCATACTGCTAAAATTGAAATCTAATACTTTATTTGGTACAAAAGGACTTTCAACTTTTTTGATTACTAATCTGCCTCTTATTCATTTCAACCTGCATTAGTTCGGCAGGGATGTATTTTCACTTAATCTTCCTTTTATTTTAAAGATGGAAAAAAGTAAATTCTCTATTTTTCATTTTTTTCATTATGGTTCAAGCCATTGGAAACTTAATGACTACTGAATTTAATTACTATGCTATGATTCTTCCTGAGTAGGGAAGCGTGGCCACTTGATGGTATGGAATTTGAAACTCTGAAGGAACAACATGCTAAAAGGAACCCTGAGGATCTTATTATTGACTATGGTATATATGTTGCCCAATAATTTTTTTTCTTTCAACTGTACTCATTCACCATATCCATCAAGGTAATCCGTAATGCATAATTATGTATCTGTATCCTGATATGAGTTACTAGTTGCTATTTGTTGTTTGTCATCATAAGAGTTAAAACATATTAAGAACATTGTACAACTAAAGCTGAAATTTTTAGACTATAGTCTTTGTTAAAAAAGGACCTAGTAAAATTATTGATTAGAGAACCAATACAATTATAGGGTTACAATATGGATACGGATAATGGAACGATACCTAATAACCCAATACTTAATTAACCAATTTAACACTCCCCCTCAAGCTAGAGCATAGATATCAACCATGCCTAGCTCGCTACATAAAGTAGAAAACACTTTAGATGAACCCGCTTTTGTGAGAATGTGTGCCAACTGTTCTGAAGAATGAGTGAATGGAGTGTGAATCAAGTTTTTCATCACTGCATCTAACAAAATGGCATTCAACCTAAATATGCTTTGTCTTTTCATGAAAAACAGGATTCTTGGCAATGTAAATAGTAGACTGGTTATCACAGTGCATAGGCATAGGTCCAGGCTGGACAAAACCAAGTTTTAACATTAGATTCCTTCGCCACATCATCTCACAAGCCGTATGCGCCATCGCCTTATACTCGACCTTTGCACTAGATCGAGAAACCATAGCCTGCTTCTTTCTTCTCTAAGTCACTAGATTGCCTCTAACAAATGTGCAATACCCAGTAGTAGACTTCCTGTCTCTCTTATCTCCTGCATAGCCTGAGTCGGAATAGGCGGAGATATGTACATATGTACATTTCCACACTTCTTGTACAATAAACCCAAGATTGTATAGCGCCCGAGAAAGCGCCACAAGTAGCTTTCGATAGCGGTCGCAGCCACATACCGTTAGGCTGTCATGCTAAGCGGTCGACTATTGCGGGCAGTTCCACTTTCCGCCAGGTCCGCGCAGCTGTACTGTTAGCGGTTAAAAGCGTGGCGGCTTAAAAGTATTTTTAAGCGCTATTATAAATAGCAGGTTTAAGTTGAGGGACCCGAAATCGACCCAAACCTGACCCGATTGCAATTAAAACCCTATTCCAACTACGAAATCTCTTTCTCTCAAGTCTCGCCGTCAGCGCTTCGTCTCCTCTTAAAAAACCCTAGCGCTGAAATCCATCTCCGAGAGCTCCTCCTTCGGCGATCTCCTCCGGCGAGCTTCTCCTTCGGCGGGCTCCTCCGGCGAGCTCCACCTCCGATTCCCAGCACAGCAAGCAGCCTCTCCTAGGCAGCCTCTCCAAGAATTCTCCACCAGTTCTCCTCTCGGTCTTCAAAGCTCCAAAGAAGCAGCCCAAAGAAGAATCTCCGATGGTGACGTTGAGCACGTTCGCGCATACACCTATCTTTAGGGCGTCCATTGGGCACTTGCCTCTTGATGAAGGTGGGCTGGGCCTTGGGCCGGGTTTGGACTTGGGGTTTGGTGGGCACGGAGTCTGGCAGCAGCCGCAGGCAGTGGAGAGGGTGAAGAAGTAGAGAAGGTTGAGGGTGAGCAAGAGGGCAACCGAGGCTGTAGTTTTAGAGGAGCCCATGGCCAGCTTGGTTAAGTGCTATAACACTTGATTTAATTTGCTATGTTATTGAGAACTTATAGGGTTTAGTATTTATAGGCATGCATAGAGAGAATCTGAGCATATGTTGCATGTGAGTTAGCTAGTCATGGTCGTGTCTTACTCATCTTGTATACTAGAGATTGCTACTTTCGTCTACTTTCTATCTTAAGGTATGATTTTTATTCTTTATAGTACTTTGTTAATATTATGCAATTGTTACACATTTATTTCATGCTTAGGATCTTTATAAATCATCAAATATGCATTTATAGAATTTTATATTTTTTAATAATTTTTCTTATTTTTTAGAATATTTAAATATATTTATATTTGACCGCTATTTGACTATGTGCTGTTTGCCGCTATTTTGTCGCTATAGGCGCAAATAGCCTTAGCGGTACCTCGCCGCGACGCGACACGATCCGCTATCAGCAACCTTGAATAAACCTTTACCAGGAGAGCTTTTCACATAGGCAAAAACCCTCAAAGCAGCTCCCCAATGAACCTCTCTAGGTTTGTGCATGAATCGACTGAGAATCCCAACACATAGGATACGTCAGGTCTAGTGACTGTAAGATATATTAGCTTTCCAATCAGCCACCTATCTTGTTTAGTGTCATCAAAAAGTTTATTGTTCTCAAACCAGAAATCCTCATTTGCTTCCATTGGGGTATTTGCAGACTTGCACCCCAAAAGATCAGTCTCCTCCAGAAGGTCCAAGGCATATTTTCTTTGGGAAAAAAGTAAACCATGTTTTTGGTGAGCTACTTCAATCCGTAGGAAGTATCTCAGCTTGCCGATATCCTTAGTTACAAAATACTTTCTCAAAGACTCTTTTGTCTCTACCAAACCAGCTATATCACTCCCAGTCAGTAATATGTCAACATATACAGCCAAAACTAGTCCAGATGAAGTGCGGCGAATAAATACATAATGATGTGAGTGACATCTGAAATCCAACACTAGAAATCACTTTGTTGAACTTGTCAAACCATGCCCTCGGACTCTGTTTGAGGCCATAAATTGCCTTCTTAAGTCTCTATACAGTATTCTCCGCCTGAGCATTATACCCTGGAGGTTGCTCCATATAAAATTCCTCCTGCAAATCACCATATAAGAATGCATTCTTCACATCAAGTTGGAACATGGACCACTCGAGATTAACAACAATGGAGAATAATATCCTGATAGAATTCAAACGAGCAACTGGAGGTCTCAAAATAGTCAATTCCGTACGTCTGAGTGTAGCCTTTAGCAACCAATCGGGCTTTATATTTATCCACAGAGCCATCTGGTCGATACTTCAAAGTATACACCCATCGGCAATCAACATCTGTCTTCGTTGGAGTGGGGACCAAATCCCAAGTTCCCCTAGAGACAAGTGCATCTATCTCATTCATAGCCTGCTTTTAGGCAGGAACTAACATTGCCTCTTCATAAGACCTGGGTATAGATTCAGTAGACAAAGACAAGGAAGACTGGCGAAAGGATGGAGTGAGAATCATTAGAGATAAAATTAGAGATGGGATGAGCTATAGTAGATCGCTTACCTTTTCTAAGGGCAATAGGAAGATCAAGATCAGAGAGAGTAGAGGATTGCCGATGGGTAGGACATACATCGTAGGCTGTAGTTTAGTCGAGCATGAGGGAGGGGCATGTGCTTTCTCTCGAGTATACACCGTAATGGTTTTTACAAGTCTATCTTCTACCTTAACCGGGCACCGGTTGGATGCAGGAAACGTAGGTGGAGGTCATGTACTAACCGATGAGAAAAAAGATCTGAGACTCATAGAAGGTGACATCCGTGATGAAATATACTTCTAGACCTTTGGATTCTAACACCTATATCCCTTCTCGAAGTTCGAGTACCCCACAATGACACACTTGATGGATCTAGGAGATAGCTTATCGAGACACGGACTCAAATCTGAACAAAGCAAGTGCAACTAAACACTCTAGGGATAATTGAAAATACACGCTTATTAGGATAAAGACAGAGAAAGGGATTTTCCATCAAGGATAGACGAGGGCATCCTATTAATCAAATAACATGCACACAAAACAAGACGTAACCATAAATATTTTGGAACATGCATATGAATAATCAGTGATCTAGCAACATCTAATATGTGTCCGTGCTTTCGACAACAATACCATTTTGCTGAGAAGTATGAGAACATGAAGTGTGGTGAAGAATGCCGTTAGTGGCACAAAATCTAGACACATCGGTTTTCATATATTCTAATGCATTATCGATCTGAAGCACCACGAATAGTAGTAGAAAATTGATTCTTTATTTTATTAAAAAAAGTTGAATTACATTAGCAACTTCTGACCTCTTTTTCATCAAGTATAGCCATGTCATACACGAGAGGTCATCCACAAAGATAATAAAATACCTAAATCCTTTCATTGAAGGAACACGACACGGACCCCAGACATCAGAGTGGACTAACTCAAAAGGAGTACTACTGCGTTTATTGACTAGACTTTGATAGGAAGCACGACGATGCTTTCCTAACTCACATGACTCACATCCTAAAGAAGAAAAAGATGACTCAATAGGAACTACCATCCGAAGCTTCTGAAGAGAGGGATGTCCCAAACGCAGGCGCTACTGTAGAGGGGTATCAGATACACCAGCAGAAAGACTAGAAGGGGGGCACACTCTCATCCAGATAATAAATGCCTCTCACAACCCGAACCAATCTTCATCCCAGTTTGCAGGTCCTAAAAGACGCAATGTGAAGGAAAAAAGTTATTTTACAGTTATTATTTTTTGTAAATTGGCTAATAGATAAAAGACTAACAGGAAATTTAAGAACATATAACACATTAGTCAGAGTCAAGGATGGAGTAGCGTGAACCACCCCATCATCAAGTACAGGTGTAAAAGAACAATCAGCAATATGGACAGAAGGAAATTTGTCTGAAAAAGACAAGGAATGAAAATTTTCTTTTATACCTGTCATGTGGGATGAAGCTCCTGAATCTAATATGCAGGGTCTGTTTGAAGAGGCAATATAAGCATTTATACCTGAAGAGAATGCATGAGTCGCTAAATGACTATTCTGAGTAGACTGGGACTGGAGCTGCATGAATCGCTCATAGTTTGTATGTGGTATCCGAACAAGAGGGATTTCAAGAGGCTCAAGAAGCTATACCAACAAGAGGCATATCACGCTAGAGTTACGTGTAATAGTAGGTTGCGCAGCCTTCGATGGTCTCGGTGTAAGTAGCTCCCTCGTCTACTACCCTTCGTGAGTTGCGCTAGTCAATGTTACTAAGGACACATTGGGGCCGCCTGCAATCGGGCAATGTGCTAAGAGGCGGGCACCTCTCAATGTGGGTGACGCTGCGCCGGGCAGTCACTGCGGAGGCTGGCATCGAGGCATTGCTCGGTTAAGTGAGATACCCATTTTAATCGGTCCGAAACCAACATCCATATATTCATAAACCCAATAACCCACTCCTAAAAGTAGATCTAGGCACTGCTTTTAAAAGCCTCCGCTTAGTCCTGCCTAGGGCGTGCATCGCCCTAGGCCTCATGGGTACCTTGGCTAGCTTAGCTTAGCCACAGGTACCTAGGTCAGCCTACCTAGGTTTTGGGAGTGTTTAGGGAGCATTGTCCGCCACGGACTGCACCCTTTAGGCCTTAATCATGATTTTCTGTGTTGCAACCTCTACGTCCTCCAACCTTCTTCAAACTCCTTTAACCTCCAAATATGAATACCTTCACTACCTCCTCCAACCTTCAGCAAAACCTCCTCGACCACCACTTAAATGAAGAAAGAAATCAGCCTAGACACCAGTCCCAAGACCGGTTCTATAACATTGATATTTACTATCAATTATTGTAATTAAAAATAAAAAGAAAACCTCCTAGGCTCTAGGCGTTGGGTCCAACACTTAAGCCTCCTAGCACTTTCTATAACCTTGTTAGTTATTATTTTGGCTATTTAGTATTTAAGTATGCATGATTTATTGTGGATCTAAGATTGCTATCTCTTTTTTTTTTGCAAATTTATATGAATTTAATACATATTTTTATCAATTATTTAATTAAATAATTTAAAAAATAGCCAAACTTGTTTGTATGCCTAGGGCGCTTAGCTCAAACGCTTAGTCCGCCTAGCGCCTTCTATAACATTGGATCTAGGGCTTTATCTCTCGACGATTTCTCTCTCACTCTCTCACGCAAGGAGTGATCAATGATGAGTGGAAGGTGATCAATCGTGAGGGGTGAGCAAAAGTAACCGCTGACAAGGTGAACGACCGCCAACAAAGAACGACGGTCACACCTTTGAGTTTCTTTAGAATTTTGCCACCTTACGCTTTATGATTCAGTTTTTCAGCTTTAGTTCATTGAACTCAAACATATTTATGTTCAATCATGCTACTTGGAAGTACTCAGTTAGGTTCTTAGCAAAGTAATCATATTGGTGATTGGTTAGTACTAATCAGTTCACTTTAAATTAAATTAATTAATCATGCTCTTTGTTAGTAATATATGTGCTAGGGTTTACATATGTTGCATTGTATTTTGGTGATTAATCAAGGTTGAAAACTTGGTGACTAGCATAAACTCAGTGAAATTTTTGAGTTACTGTTTTGCCTAAGGTTGACTAGTCTAAATGTTTTATTGAAAACTATTGATTTTCGATAGTTAGATTTTCATTGATTCTTCATTTGTAGAATGCTAAGAGAAAATATTAGTGTTAATATACTAGGATCAAATATGAATAAGTTTCTTGGAAGTTGTGAAACCGTGATTGAGAGAAATTTGGTTTGTGAGTCTATGAATTATGAATATATTTTGATGATTAATTAAGATTTCATGTTTTTTGTGGGGCTAATATTTTATCTTTGAATGTCTTTGTTAGTGGGTAATAGTAGTGATAAAAGATGAGATCCTTTATGGAACTACGAGCCATTAGCTGTGCAAGAAAACTCCAAACATAAGTGTTTTTTTGGGGTAAAATCACAAATGATAGTATTATTGCGGTAGAAAGAGCATCTTATGTGGATGGAAAGAAATTTTTTCCTTAATAGAAGTCCTAATAATATAGTGAAGGAGGTAAATGGGTATAAAGAAAATCAAATGAGTGCTAGAAGACAACAAATTTTTTGTAGATTACATTCTAGATCTTGATGGAGGAGAAAACATGGTTGAAATCGATGGAGATGAAAAGCTTGAAGTTGAAAAGCTGCAAGTGATAAGGGATAAATGAAAAGGTCTAGCAATTCGATTATCTTCCTTGTTGACTAGTGGAAGCGAAGCATTGGTGTGTATAGTATGAGATCGTCCACAAATAGAAAGAGCTCGGTGGATGCTTTTCTTAGCTTTGCCCTACACTATAGGTTGCTAAGGATGATAGAAGACAAAAGTTGAGGTAACCGAGTAATGAAGAAAGCCTCAACAAAGATGTAGTGTAGTATTTTAGAATGATGCTGTAGTTAGTGGGGGCCTTTTGGCCGAACTTTCTGTCTCCCAGATTCCACTATATAAGAGAACCACTTGAGAAAGAGAAGTATACACAAGATTTAATGCAACCTCAGAAGGGATGTGAGCCAACAAAGGGCTCTTTCATGTCTACTGATATGAGTGATTAGAAGGTCATGACCTTGATACACTTAATTGTAAACTCTCCTCACTTAAAATGGTTTGTCATGCCTCTTTTGATGCTTCCAAAGAGATTAAGACCGGTGAGAGGATCTTTGAAATATAAGATGAGCAAGTCAAGGAGATAGAACCTCAGAATATTGTGCAAGTTATTACATATAACCGTGCTAATCCAAACAAGCGTGGAAAAGTTTAGATATTGAGTTCCTTAGTTTGATATTGATAATTTATTATGATATAGAGTAGATTTAAATATTTTGTTTTTAGTTTTAGTAAATTCTTTGAGGCTAGTATCCCTATTTTTATAGGATAATATGTGCTACTTAATGTATCAATCTTATGCTAAAGGATATTGGTAAACTACTTATGAAGATGACAACAGTCGTGGTATAGAAGAGGTTCATCTACTCACATGAATGGAATTTAATATTGATGAGAGGTTAGCCTAACTACAAGAAGTTCCTTAGAGCGTATGATACAATTTGCCGCTTATTTCATGACATTGTTATACATCTATAAAAAAGACAGATGTTCAGTTTGGAAAAATGAGCAAAAGTAAGCGGACAAAAGATTTAAAAGTCTTGGTGAAAAGAGTCAAAATTTGCTTTCTTTCTAGAACGCCGCTCACATTCTCGTGTCTATGACTTCTCGTGTTTGTATGCTTGAACTTATAGATAGTGAGAAAAATTCAACTATAGTATACATTTATGAGGCTATGAATATAGCTAATGAAGCTATTGCAAGCTCCTTTAGTGAAGATGCAAATAAATATTTAGAGCTTTTTCATATCATTGATAAGAGATGGAAAGTTTAGTTGCATCAGCCTTTGCATTTGTTGGATATTACTAATGCAACATTTTTCTATGACCTTTCTAATATTCAAGTGGATAGGGAGATCATGATTGATTATGAATGCTTTAAATTCATTTTGAAGATGGTTTCCGTATTGGACCGAGATAAGATTGAACATCAAATGGCTATATACTTGAATGTGGAGGGTCTATTTAATATGGATATAGCTAGTAGAAATTGAAAAAAAAGTCCCTAAGTAAATGTTCATCATTGATTTATTCCCCATAAGAGCACGAAACAAGAGGAAAACACTGGATTCGAAGAAGTGGGAAGACCTACTATATCGCAAGTTGACTGATATAGATGCAAATAACTAGTAGTAATTAGAGATATTTGGTGTAGGTGACAATTTAGAGAACGATAAGGTGAATGATGAGGGTGCTTCATATGGGGTGTTCTAGCTAGTGCAATTGAGTCAAGAAGGAACCGCCTTTAAATTTAAGGTCAATCTAAGATAGGTTGAGAATCTTCAAGCGGTATTGCTTCATGATCGAGGTGGATAGAGTTGGATCCTGCGTATTGGCGATGAATATTTTAACAAAGAGGAAGAGGAAATTGAGAACGATATTCCATTTGAACTAGACGATGACGTCGAGGAGAATGATTAGGCGGTTGTTATTTTTACTACTTGTTTCTCTTGTTTTGTAGACTATTTGATTTTGTTTGATATTATTCTTGACTTGAGTTTTGACTTGTGGAAGATTATGAACTTTATTGTGGTGGATGTGTTAGCATTATAAATAAGACCTTATTTTGTGATTTGGTTGGTGAAATATCTTATCTTGTGCATTGTGTGCATAAAGGGACTCTGTGCCCTACATTGCGCCTTGATAGGATTGTTACAATTTAATCTTGTACCGTAATAATCGAGGGATGGCGCAATAGAGGGTAAAGTCCCTTCAGTGTATGTGCAACGCAAGAATGCAACACACTTCCAGTGAAGGGAGATACATGCACATAATTTTTAAGATAGACAAATAAGTATGAAGAAACTTTCATGAATTTTATGAAGAAACTTTTATGAATTTTATGAAGAAACTTTTATGAATTTTCATATATAAAAGATGTCAAATGAATAATATCTACCACCAAATCACAAGATAAGGTCTTAATTCATAATGTTTACTCAACATAGTGAAGTTCATAATTTTTCGAATCAAAAGTTAAATAAAGAATGTTTTCGGATCAAATGAAATAGTCTAGGAAAATGAAGCAAATAAATAGAAAAAAATAATAGTGTCTAATAATCCTCCTGAACATCATCATCTCTTATTCTCCTCACTTTCTTCTTTCTTTTCGTTGAATTTTTCATCTTCCAACTCTGGATCTTGCTCTCTCGATGAGAAGCAATAGCGCTTAGAGATCCTCGACCCCAACCTATTGACTTTAAATTTAAGAGACCCTCTTCATCTCCCATTGCACTTGCTACATCACATAATGTATGCTCACCCTCGCTATCTAGCAAGTCATTTTTTGCATTGTTGCCTACACTAAATTCCCCTAACAATCATATGTTGCTCTCATCTATATTAGTCAACTTGATTAGATCATTGACATCTCTACAGTGAAATTTCTTCTTCAAAGCTTGCTGGTACTCGCAATACACTAGATCTTATATCTTATGATCCTATCTATTCATTTTCTTGCTTTATATTCATATAAGATAGGATAATCAAATTAGTATACTATATGCCCATGGATAGTAAATCTATTTTGTTGAATTAAAAGAAACCAAGCATATTTGTTCGAACTACTCTAGTTTCTTTTCTCACGAGGAGCCACAAGCAAGGCAGAGAAGTCTTATAGCAAGCTTTTGTAGTTCTTAAGTGATGCACCATAAAACTTCCACCAATCAACTCTCAAATTAAATAAAGTGATTAGTCAGGTGTACTTTCCTTAAAAATCGTAATCAATTGATGTATTATAGATATCTACACTGGACTTTTTGGTTTCTCTTGGCTATATCCATACCAAATACACCCTAGAGTTTGGATATCGAGATGTCATGGCTCGATCTTGTAAGACACCATCTTTTGAACGACTTCATAAAGGCCAATCATGATCACTATCCTCTTGACCATTAGAAAAATGTAGCATTAAGATAATACGCAACATGCAAAAGCCGATGCAGTCGACTTTCCACCTCTTGTCGTGATCTCAAAAATCTATCAATATTTCATTGTATTCTCATTAAAGGAGCTTCAATAGCCTCCTATCAATTTGCCTTATAATGTATCTTATAGACGAAAGCTCTCATTATAAACAAAGCTTGAGCACGAATCTCATGACCCTAATTTCATGACTTGAAAGGAACGTTGAGTCGGACTAAACCTATCGACATTTTTCTTCCACATACGATCCATATCAATATTTATCAAATAACCATCAAATTTCCACTTATCAAATAAATTAAATTCAATAACAATTATCCTTAATAATCAAAAGTCTACATTAATTCAATTAAATAAGATAAATGAATGTTCCTCAACTTGAATTAAAGTTCAACCTAAAGAAAATCTTGTTATTACAAAATCTTCTAAAATTCAACTAGTATTAAATATTTATTTATCCTTCACTTAACAAAAATAGATATATTTTCAGTTAATCAAAGAACAATGATTCCTTAATTCTTCCGTGAATTATGAGACTCTTCAACTCCATGTAATCCTAAGTGTTTGAAAAGGTGAAAAGAACACAATGAGTTCACAACTCAATATGTAGATGAATATATACATTATACATTATGCAAGATGGTTAACAAAAACTAAATTTAGAAATCCTAATAAATCAAAAGTAATGTAAACAAATTTATATGAAAGAGAAATATTGTCAAGAAATCATCGTACAATTTTTCATGCAACAAATCAAAACAATCAAATGGAAAATAAGCAGGTCACGCCTCAATGAGGTCAACACTTCAAACTGCAGCTGACTTGGTAAGCCCATAAATATTAAGCTTGTGGGTTCAAAACGGTGAGACCCAAATTTAAGCTCGTAGTGCTAAAATAAACCTCCTAGAGGCACATTGAGTCTACTATGAATTATTTCCTACATACATTATTATATTGACAGTAGATGAACACATTTTCTATAAATGTATAAGGTTCATACTATCAAAAATTTATAATAATATGTCAAAGGCAAACCAATAGTGAAAATCAAACTACATATGCATCTCGATAAAATACTATATGGAAAACAACTCGAGGAACTACAAAACATAAACTAACATTTCATAATATTTGTGTTCAAACGAAACATAGGTCAAAATTTTCAAAATCAGATATATAATCATATTCAAATGCATATATCACATAGAAGCAAAAATACTCAATGCATAATGCATAAATTAACCACTTACCTTAACATGAGCTAGCCATTCTACATCATTAGATCTAAACTAATAACTAGATTTGCTAAAATAGATTACTTAATTAATTAGAAGCTGTCCCCACCCTTTAGATTTTCTCAGTCAAATTAAATCTCATGAGATCTTATGTCTTCGATAAGATATTCCCCAATTCCTCCGCTTACATTTTTTTTCCTCGTATCCTCTTGGAAACGGTAGTTGGTGGCGGAGATCATCAGAAATTGCAATTCATAAAACATCTTCTCATATGAATTCATTTTGATTAAATTGACAAAAAGCTTCTCTTCTGTAACCACTGTATACTATGTTTCATCTTAATAATTTTGGTATCACAAATACTCAAATATTGTTGAAGTCTCTTAAGCCGACCCATACTAAACCGATCCACTACCTGAGGAAAGCACAATTGGTGAGAAATAATACTACATTCTACAAAGCGCTACATGCTTCAAAAAGATTCAGCATATCAATCATGCGGGGTGCTTTACATTGCTTATGGTTTTTCCTTTGTTATATGTTAATTATTTTCTCCATTTTCTAGATGGTGGCCAAGTATTTAGATTTTTGAATGTAAAATATGGTCCAAAGTTTTAGCTGTTAATGACATCAAGCCTGAAACCTCATAAAAGCCATACATGTGAATTTGGAGGGAGTATGTGAAGTAGTGCTCTTGGTTAAGGAGTTGCTATTCTTACAAGTCTAGATGGCAGCTTCATGAGTTTAGCAACAAAATTTTGTATAGGAATAGAACGAGAAACAAAAAAATTAAACCGCATGAGGAATTGGCAGAAGCTTGGATAATTTTTGTAATGGGGAATAAAGAGAAAGGGAAATTAAAGAATATTTTGCCAAGACAGGAATTTTGACATGAACAAAAATTGGTGTAGGATAGGGATAGAAAAAGAAAAGGAAAGTAGAATTTTGATGGAGGAGCGGAGAAATAAGATCTTAGGAGATTTAATTTAGCAGAGATAATCTAAAGGGTGGGGAACACTTCTAATTAATTGATTGATCTAATTTAGAAAATCTAGCCATTGGTTTAGATCTAACGGTGTACAATGGCTAGCTCACATTAAGCAATTGAGCTCACCATCTCACTATATGGCTACTCTCTCTCTCTCTCTCTATATATATATATATATATATATATATATATATATATATATATATATATATATATAAAGACAGAAATGATTATTCATGGTACCAAGGACAAATTTGGTTATTGATAGTGAGTGACTCATTCTAATTCACTCATTTGAATGGTCCTCATTTGAAAATGATCATCCGTGAAAATAAGTAGATGAGAATGAGCCACCTTACTATTAAAGACCAAATTGGTCATTAGTGCCAAGAATATATATATATATATATATATATATATATATATATATATATATATATATATATATATATATATATATATATATATATAAACAGACACATATTTAGCCATTCAATTAATTTATATATATTACTAAAATTTAGTTAACTTGTTTGCTTTTTTACTTTGCTTGGTCAGAAAAGGCGAAGACCCAAATGTTTCTAACTACGCCCAAGTAAATAACTGCTCATGTATCGCGTATAAGAGGACATTCATGTTTATTAATTTATTTCGTAAAATACATATAAAGAAAGATATACAAGTTGAGGCCAAGGAAACTAGCCATAACCTTTATAACCAAGTCTAACAAATGAAATCATGACTGACATCACTTAGAGCAAAATCCAAATAAACTAATGTAGGAGTGGTTGTGCAGCCATTCATACCCTAGTCTATCTATAAATTGAATTGCTAGAGAATAGGGAGACTAGAGGGAGATCAAGGCCCAGGATTCGTGGAGGAATGACTGCTTTAGTGCTAGTACTCCAAGAGAGGTTATTGGAGCTCAATAGGGGCGTTGAAGGACTCAACAATTTTATTGAGATGCAGAGGGATTTATGGAGAGAAAGGTGAAGCAGAGAGGCAAATGGAAATGTTTGAAAAGCAGTTAGAGGCAACCGGGACATTCTTTCCTAATCATTTTCTTTTCAGGAATGTGGCACCCATCGGACGATTGGTACGTGGGAGTGAAGTAGGGGGTCTATACTACTTGGATGGACAGCATGGACCTATGGCATGTATCGTTGATGGTAGAAATATTTTAAAATGCATCGTAGTCGGGTCATCCATCGTTAGAAAATTTAAGGAAGTTAGTTCCTACTTTGAGCGTGAGTCATTTAGAGTGTGAGTCATGTCGATGGGAAAGCATCATAGAATGCCTTATCCATCTAGAGTTAATAATCGTGTCGACAATTATTTAAACTTGTGCATTCTAATGTCCGGGGACCTTGTTCCACGTAATCATTGTTTGGTTTCGGTATTATGTCATATTTATTGATGATTTCTCTCGTGCCATGGGGTTTACTTAATGAAAGATCTGAAGTTTTTATGTATTTTAAACATTTTTGTTCGAGATTCACAATCAATTTGGGTTGAAAATAAAATCTTTTAGATCCGACAATGCGAAGAGTATTTTAATCATGAGTTTGATCACTACTTGTCCACACATGGTATTATTCATCAGTAATCATGTACTTATACACCTCAACAAAATGGAGTAGCAGAACTTAAAAATCAGCATTTATTAGAAGTTGCTCGAACTTTGTTATTTCATATGAACATGCCTAGACAAGATTGGGGAAATGCGATTTTAATTGCATGTCATCGATCAACCGCGACTCTCTATCGTATTGGATGGTAAAACCCTTCTCATCCTTCATCCATCCAAACCACCTTTCCTTACTACTTCAAATCTTTGACTGTGTATGTTTTGTTCATAATACCAATCCATAGAAATCTAAGCTTGACCCACGAGCAATAAAATGTGTATTTTTAGGATATTCTCGAACACAAAAGGGATATAAATGTCATTGTCCTATTACACGAAAGACCTTTGTGTCCTCTGATGTCACATTCTTTGACAACACTTCATACTTCTCTACACAAAGTAAGGATGTTACTCCTAAAATTGTGTCTAATAACGATGATGATGATTCATTTCTTATACCTATTACCTCTTCATCCACTAGTGATGTCGACCCTTCTAATAGTGTGCTTCAGAACAACCTCCTACTGATACACAGGTTAAGGTCTACACTCGACATCCGAAGCAGTTACTACCTATGTCTATACTTCTAGTGCCAATGACTATACGGTTCCAAGTCCCGTGAGTCTTCTTCGTCGATGATCTTTCCATCGCGACTTAAAGGGTACTGTAGTTGTATACCTACACCCTATTGCTAATTTTATCACATTATCGCATTTATCTAGCTCTTATCGTACCTTTATTACATCCATGGATTCTTATCAAATTTTCCAGTCTGTGTCAGAAGCTCTGTCTCATCCAGGTTGACGGGCAGCTATGTAGGAGGAAATACAAGTATTGGAAGACAATCAGACATGGGGGCTTGTGGCCCTCCTTGTTGGGAAGAAGACAGTCAGGTGCAAATGGGTCTTTACAGTCAAACTAAATCCAGATGGCTCACCCTCAAGACTGAAAGCTCGTCTGGTGGCCAAGGGATATTCTCACACCTATGGCATTGACTACATCGAGAGTTTCTCTCTTGTCGCGAAGATGACATCCGTTCGCCTTCTTATCTCTCTTGCTGCTCAGTATGAATGACCTCTATATCAGCTTGATGTGAAGAATGCGTTTTTGCACGGGACGCTCGAGGAGGCGGTCTACATGGAGCAACCTCCTGGGTTTGTTGCTTAGAGGGAGCATGGCAAAGTCTGTCGACTAAAGAAGGATTTTTACGGCCTTAAAAGTCTCCACGCGTGTGGTTTGGTAGATTTGCAGCTGTGGTTCAGGAATTTGGTCTTCATCGAAGCTCAGGCGATTATTCTGTGTTCTTTAGAAATCAAGCAGGGAAGAGAATTTTACTAGTGATGTCTGTTGATGATATTGTTATTACAGGAGATGATGCAGCAGGGATTTATGCTTTGAATAAGTTTATACAGCAGCGCTTCCAAACTAAAGATCTGGGAGATCTTTACTATTTTCTGGGCATGGAGATAGCTAGATCTATCAGAGAGATTTTCATGTCCCAAAGAAAATATATATTGGATATGCTATCTGAAGTAGGACTTTTTGAATGCAAACCAGTGGATACACCAATGGATTCCAATCACAAACTAATGCGAGGACAGGGGGAGCTACTGCATGATCCAGGAAAATACAGGAGGCTGGTAGGAAAGTTAAACTACCTCACTATGACCAGACCAGACATTACATATTCAGTAAGTGTGGTAAGCCAGTTTATGGCAGAACCGCGGACAACTTACTTTGATGCAGTTATGAGAATTCTTTGATATTTGAAGAGTGCTCCTGGAAGAAGAATGTTGTATTCTAATTCCGGACATTTGAGAGTGGCTGGATTCTTAGATGCCGATTGGGCTGGATCCCCTGCTGATAGAAGATCAACTACATGCTACTGTGTGTTTGTGGGAAGAAATTTAGTCTCATGGAAGAGTAAGAAGCAAACTGTTGTGTCAAGATCAAGTGCAGAATCGGAGTATCGTGCCATGGCTAATGTCACTTGTGAAATGGTTTAGATATAACGGCTATTAAAAGAGTTGGGATGTGATCCTACATATCCCATGCGATTATACTGTGATAACCAGGCAGCACTTCATATTACAAACAATCCAGTCTTTCATGAGAGGACTAAACACATTGAAGTGGATTGTCATATTGTGCTTAACCAAGTTGTGGAGCAGAAAGAATATTGAGACTCGACATGTTGCTTCAGGAGGTCAGCTAGCAGATATTCTCACTGTTAGAAATATACAAATATATATGGACTTATATGTAAAATGTTTACCCTGAATCCTATAAATATAGATGTACAAGATAGCAGATATTCTCAGTTTTTGAGCTCTCTAGAAGTCTAAATCATATTTTCACATGGTATCAGAGCCTCCACTATTATCTTAACCCTACCCTAATCACCTAGCCGCCACTGCCACAAAACCCTAACCCTAATTATCTTCTTCCTCCTCTCTATCTCCGAACCCAACTTCAGATCCGATCTCAACCTCAACCTCATCTTCGACCACGAACCTCGTCTCCGCCGTCGTCATCGACCTAGTCTCCGACCTCCGACGTCGCCCTCGCCCTCGATCTCGTCGTCGCCCTCCGCCTTCGACAACAGATCTCGTCCTCCTCGTCGATCTCGTCTTCGACCTCTGAACTCAACTCAGATCTCGTCCTCGTCGACAACAGATTCCGCCTTCAACCACGACTTCGACTCCGACACCACTCCCCGACTTCGACTTCGATTCCGCCGTCGCCTCCATCGTTCGATTCCCCTGTCGCCTCCATCGTTTTGAATTGGCGAATTCAAAACCTAAACTTCGTTCAGACCTCTCTTAACGAGACGACCTACGTTTCAAAAAGTTTACGTTCGACGGTTAAAAAGTTTACGTTCGAGCGGTAAAAAAATTAAAAAATATTTACGGTAAAATAAAAAATTAAGCATTCACTTGAATAGTAAATGTGAGCGATAACCTCGTCATCACGAGTCCCTGCACTCCCTCTTGAGTCTCTGCACTCATCTAGAGTCTGCACTTCCTCGAGTCTCACTCCCTTAGTATGATTAGTTAGAACTTGCTTCTATTTAGTCGGTTGTGGGTTTGATATCTTGGTGGTATTTAGGGATTTATGAGAAGTCTTTTGTTTGGGATTTATTTGGGTGTGGAGACAATTTCTTTGTAGTTATGTCGGTTCGAGAGATACCAAACCCACATCAAATGTTAGAAGTGGTTTCAAACCAGAAGTTAGATGGAAACAATTAGATGCAATGAAAAAGTATTGTCGAGATGAGTTTAAAGGGTAGGAGGAAGAGGCACCACATGATCGAAAATCCACCAACCGGCTACGGAAGGAGATGGCGCCATCATCTACATCTAGATCCTCAGCGCCATGGAGCGAGCATTGAGGATATGGTTCTTCACACAAAGACTTCTGAAGGAGCTTTGGGACTATCGCTATCCTCTACTACGAAAAGTGCAATCTATCTCGAGCTTATGATATCCACCGGGGAGATGACTCGCCTCGAAAGGTGATCGAACTTGGAAAGACTACTATTAGAGTTGAGACGGATATGCAGTGGAATACCCTTTCCCATTACCACCGTTCGGTAGATGCAGTGCGAAAGCGATATGTGGTTCTTACTATACGGATGGTGTCCCTCGAGGAGTTTTTGTAGCGGAACCCGCGAATACTTGGAAGTTCTACCGCTATCTCGAGACATACGGCTTGTGCGGCGCTCCTTTCGGCGGTTCTCGGCGTTCGAGATTCATCAATCGTTACGCCTCGCGGCTTACACTCAATCTCGGTGGGCCGGGGCGTGGTGGTTTCGGTGAGCACGGTAGAGGCTGAGCCTTAGCGGTGGTCGCACCGGTGGTCCTTATCTTGGCGAGTGGTAGACCTCTTTTTGTCTTGTAAGAAGGAAGGCCACACTAAGTTCGTCCTTCACTATAGGGCGCTTCAAGTCTTTAGCACATGTTGCGGCCACTCACCGAGGTACACGGCTCTAGCTACTACCTCTCGGACTCATTGCTACTAGTACCTCACGGTTACTATATCGGATGATGAGTATGCACGGTACCGGATGTTTCTTGGATCACGAGAACTCATCCTTGACCCGACCAACTCTAATGCCACACTTTCGCCAAGTCGGGTACTTTCTTTGCTTGTCTTTCTTCGTCATCGGCACCTACTACTTGGATTATCGATTCGGTGCAACCGACCACATATTTGGGAATTGGTATCTTGACATCCATTAAACTCAAATTTCTTTCGGATATAACTATTGGCGATGGGTCTAAGTCCAAAGTTTGTAGTGTTGGGCTGTAAATGCTTCATCAATGTTGTCATTGTCTTACGTCTTAAATGTTCCAAAATTTCCTTATAACTTATTGTCCATTAGTCAATTATTAGGGCTTTAAAGCGCTCCAGTAACATTCTTTCACGATGTTGTCTTTTGAAACTTAGCACCCATCGGGACGATTGGCAGGAAGTGAAGCGGAGGTGCAGACTACTTGGATGGACGGCATGGACCTATGGCATGTATCGATGGTGGTGAAAATATTTTTGAGCGCATTGTGGCGGGTCATCCATCGTTAGAGAATTTAAGGAAGTTAGTTCTTACTGCGTGTGAGTCGTTTAGAGTGTGAGTCCGCGTCGGATGGGAAAGCATCATAGAATGCCTTATCCATCTAGAGTCTCTGCACTCATCTAGAGTCTGCACTTCCTCGAGTCTCACTCCCTTAGTATGATTAGTTAGAACTTGCTTCTATTTAGTCGGTTGTGGGTTTGATATCTTGGTGGTATTTAGGGATTTATGAGAAGTCTTTTGTTTGGGATTTATTTGGGTGTGGAGACAATTTCTTTGTAGTTATGTCGGTTCGAGAGATACCAAACCCACATCAAATGTTAGAAGTGGTTTCAAACCAGAAGTTAGATGGAAACAATTAGATGCAATGAAAAAGTATTGTCGAGATGAGTTTAAAGGGTAGGAGGAAGAGGCACCACATGATCGAAAATCCACCAACCGGCTACGGAAGGAGATGGCGCCATCATCTACATCTAGATCCTCAGCGCCATGGAGCGAGCATTGAGGATATGGTTCTTCACACAAAGACTTCTGAAGGAGCTTTGGGACTATCGCTATCCTCTACTACGAAAAGTGCAATCTATCTCGAGCTTATGATATCCACCGGGGAGATGACTCGCCTCGAAAGGTGATCGAACTTGGAAAGACTACTATTAGAGTTGAGACGGATATGCAGTGGAATACCCTTTCCCATTACCACCGTTCGGTAGATGCAGTGCGAAAGCGATATGTGGTTCTTACTATACGGATGGTGTCCCTCGAGGAGTTTTTGTAGCGGAACCCGCGAATACTTGGAAGTTCTACCGCTATCTCGAGACATACGGCTTGTGCGGCGCTCCTTTCGGCGGTTCTCGGCGTTCGAGATTCATCAATCGTTACGCCTCGCGGCTTACACTCAATCTCGGTGGGCCGGGGCGTGGTGGTTTCGGTGAGCACGGTAGAGGCTGAGCCTTAGCGGTGGTCGCACCGGTGGTCCTTATCTTGGCGAGTGGTAGACCTCTTTTTGTCTTGTAAGAAGGAAGGCCACACTAAGTTCGTCCTTCACTATAGGGCGCTTCAAGTCTTTAGCACATGTTGCGGCCACTCACCGAGGTACACGGCTCTAGCTACTACCTCTCGGACTCATTGCTACTAGTACCTCACGGTTACTATATCGGATGATGAGTATGCACGGTACCGGATGTTTCTTGGATCACGAGAACTCATCCTTGACCCGACCAACTCTAATGCCACACTTTCGCCAAGTCGGGTACTTTCTTTGCTTGTCTTTCTTCGTCATCGGCACCTACTACTTGGATTATCGATTCGGTGCAACCGACCACATATTTGGGAATTGGTATCTTGACATCCATTAAACTCAAATTTCTTTCGGATATAACTATTGGCGATGGGTCTAAGTCCAAAGTTTGTAGTGTTGGGCTGTAAATGCTTCATCAATGTTGTCATTGTCTTACGTCTTAAATGTTCCAAAATTTCCTTATAACTTATTGTCCATTAGTCAATTATTAGGGCTTTAAAGCGCTCCAGTAACATTCTTTCACGATGTTGTCTTTTGAAACTTAGCACCCATCGGGACGATTGGCAGGAAGTGAAGCGGAGGTGCAGACTACTTGGATGGACGGCATGGACCTATGGCATGTATCGATGGTGGTGAAAATATTTTTGAGCGCATTGTGGCGGGTCATCCATCGTTAGAGAATTTAAGGAAGTTAGTTCTTACTGCGTGTGAGTCGTTTAGAGTGTGAGTCCGCGTCGGATGGGAAAGCATCATAGAATGCCTTATCCATCTAGAGTCAATAATCGTGTCGGACAATTATTTGAACTTGTGCATTCGATGTCAGGGGACCTTGTTCCACAGAATCATTGTTTGATTTTGGTATTATATTCTATTTATTGATGACTTTTCTCATGCGTGGCTTGACTTAATGAATGATAGATCACGAAATTTTTATGCATTTTAAACATATTTGTTATGAGATTCACAATCAATTTGGCTTGATAATAAAATCTTTTAGATCGACAATGCGAAGAGTATTTTAAATGCTTCATCAATGTTGCCATTGTCTTACGTCTTAAATGTTCCAAAATTTCCTTGTAACTTATTGTCCATTAGTCAATTATTAGGGCTTTAAAGCGCTCCAGTAACATTCTTTCACGATGTTGTCTTTTGAAACTTAGCACCCATCGGGACGATTGGCAGGAAGTGAAGCGGAGGTGCAGACTACTTGGATGGACGGCATGGACCTATGGCATGTATCGATGGTGGTGAAAATATTTTTGAGCGCATTGTGGCGGGTCATCCATCGTTAGAGAATTTAAGGAAGTTAGTTCTTACTGCGTGTGAGTCGTTTAGAGTGTGAGTCCGCGTCGGATGGGAAAGCATCATAGAATGCCTTATCCATCTAGAGTCAATAATCGTGTCGGACAATTATTTGAACTTGTGCATTCGATGTCAGGGGACCTTGTTCCACAGAATCATTGTTTGATTTTGGTATTATATTCTATTTATTGATGACTTTTCTCATGCGTGGCTTGACTTAATGAATGATAGATCACGAAATTTTTATGCATTTTAAACATATTTGTTATGAGATTCACAATCAATTTGGCTTGATAATAAAATCTTTTAGATCGACAATGCGAAGAGTATTTTAAATGCTTCATCAATGTTGCCATTGTCTTACGTCTTAAATGTTCCAAAATTTCCTTGTAACTTATTGTCCATTAGTTGAATTATTAGGGATTTAAAGCGCTTCGGTAGAACATTCTTTCTTGATCGTTGTCTTTTGAACTTGGCACCGGACGATTAGCACGAGGGGTGAAGCGGGAGATCATCACTACTTGGATGGGCATGGACCTATGGCATGTATCGGTGGTGGTGGAAATATTTTTGAGCTGCATTGTAAAATTTGGGTCATCCATCGTTAGAAATTTAAGGAAGTTAGTTCTTACTTTGCGTGTGAGTCGTTTAGAGTGTGAGTCCGTCGGATGGGAAAGCATCATAGAATGCCTTATCCATCTAGAGTCAATAATCGTGTTAGACAATTGTTTGAACTTGTGCATTACGATGTCACGGGGACCTTGTTCCACGGAATCATTGTTTGATTTTGGTATTATATTCTATTTATTGATGACTTTTCTCGTTACAGCGTGGCTTTACTTAATGAATGATAGATCTGAAATTTTTATGCATTTTAAACATATTTGTTATGAGATTCACAATCAATTTGGCTTGATAATAAAATCTTTTAGATCGACAATGAAAGAGTACTTTAAATGCTTCATCAATGTTGCCATTGTCTTACGTCTTAAATGTTCCAAAATTTCCTTATAACTTATTGTCCATTTGATTATTATATTCTATTTATTGATGACTTTTAAACTGACTTAATGAATGATGGATCGAAGTTTTTATGCATTTTAAACATTTTTGTTCAAGATTCACAATCAATTTGGCTTGAAAATAAAATCTTTTAGATCGACAATGCGAAGAGTACTTTAATCATGAGTTTGATCACTACTTGTCCACACATGGTATTATTCATCAGTCATCATGTACTTATACACCTTAACAAAATGGAGTAGCGAGCGTAAAATCGGCATTTATTAGAAGTTGTTGAACTTTGTTATTTCATATGAACATGCCTAGAGCGATTGGGAAAATGCGATTTTAGCGCATGTCATTTGATCAATCGCTCCCTCTCGTATTGGATGGTAAAACCCGTCTCGTCTTTCATCCATCCAAACCCGGCATTTCCTTACCACTTCATGTCTTTAGGTCTATAATCCAAAACGGTGATAAATCAAAATAAATGTGTGTGTGTATGAATCTTGAGCTCTAAGTATAAACACACAAGTATAAACCTAAACTAATGTACCCAAGCTTGAGATTTACAATAAGCTTGTCTTGGCTACGGATGAAGCTTGATCTTGAATCTTGACTTGAATTGCATTGCTTCACTCCACTATTCCTCCCATTCTCCAATGGATATGATCGTGTAGGCACAAGTCCATCCATCCTCCAACACATTGTTTGCCTAAAATAAACATGAAAACACAAACACTAGACAAACAAGATTAGCTATAAATTATTTGTTAGAACATCATCAAAACTAAGGAACTAACAGCCTCCATCGTTCTGAATTGGCGAATTCAAAACCCTAACTCAGTTCCGCACCTCTCTTAACAGACCCGACCCGACCCGTTTCAAAAAAAAAAGTTTCTGTTCCGAACAGTTAAAAAAAGTTTCTGTTCTGAACAATAAAAATAATTTTAAAAAAAAATTTCTGACAGTAAAAATAAAAAATAAAAAAATTAACTGTTCACTTGAACAGTAAATGTGAACAGTAGCCTCGTCATCTGGAGTCCCTGCACTCCTTCTCGAGTCTCTGCACTCATCTGGAGTCTCTGCACTCCCTCTCGAGTCTCTGCACTCCCTTAGTATGATTAGTTAGGACTTGCTTCTATTTCGTCAGTTTGTGGGATTTGGTATCTTGGTGGTATTTAGGGATTTATGAGAAGTCTTTTGTTTGAGATTTATTTGGGTGTGCATTTGGAGACAATTTCTTTGTAGTTATGTCCAGTTCAGGAGATACCAAACCCATATCAAATGTTCAGGAAATGATTTTCTCGAAACTTACTGATCGTAAGTTAGATGGAAATAATTAGATGCAATGGAAAAGTATTGTCGAGATGAGTTTGAAGGGTAGGAGGAAGAGGCACCACATGATCCAGAATCCACCAAACCCACTCACGGAAGACTGGGAGGGAGATGACGCCATCATCTACATCTAGATCCTCAACGCCATGGAACAGAGCATTCAGGATATGGTTCTTCACACAAAGACTACGAAGGAGCTTTGGGACTATCTGGCTATCCTCTACTCTGAAAAGTGCAATCTATCTCGAGCTTATGATATCCACCAGGAGATGACTCGCCTCCAGAAAGGTGATTGAACTTGGAAAGACTACCCGAGGAGCCTGGAATACCCCACACAACGGACGCCAGAGATGCAAATGAGAAAGTGGAGCCTGCACTTACTCTCGGGTGGTGTCCCTCAGAGTTTTTCTCACCGACCACGATACTTGGAAGTTCTACCGCTATCTCAATCTGGTACGGCTGGCCTTTGTTGCTGCCCTTCCACACGGTTCCCGCTCGAGATTCATCAGATCGTTCTGCCCTCGCGGCTTACACTCAATCCTCAGGTGGACGGGGACGTGGTGGTTTCGGTGAGCACACGGTAAAGGAGGCGAGCCTTGGTGGTCGTGACCGAGGGTCCTTATCTTGGCAGTGGTGGACCTCTTTTTTGCCGATACTGTAAGAAGGAAGGCCACACCAAGTTCAACTATCCTTCACTATAGGGCCGCTTCAAGTCTTTAGCACATGTTGCGGCCACCACTGAGGGTACACCGGCTCTGGCTACTACCTCTCAGACTTCGACTGCTACTGGTACCTATGCAGTTACTATATCAGATGATGAGTATGCACGGTACCAGATGTTTCTTCAGATGCAAAACTCATCCTTGATACCGGCCAACTCTAATGCCACACTCGCCAAGTCAGGTACTTTCTTTGCTTGTCTTTCTTCGTCATCAGCACCTACTACTTGGATTATCGATTCAGGTGTAACTGACCACATGACTGGGAATTCAGGTATCTTGATATCCATTAAACTCACCAATTCCTTTCCAAATATAACTATTGCTGATGGGTCTAAGTCCAAAGTTTATAGTGTTGGAAATGTAAATCATGAGTTTGATCACTACTTGTCCACACATGGTATTATTCATCAGTCATCATGTACTTATACACCTCAACAAAATGGAGTAGCAGAACGTAAAAATCAGCATTCATTAGAAGTTGCTCGAACTTTGTTATTTCATATGAACATGCCTAGACAGCATTGGGGAAATGCGATTTTAACGCATGTCATCTGATCAATCGCACTCCCTCTACTATATTGAATGGTAAAACCCCCGTATCCGTCCTTCATCCATCCAAACCAGCATTTCCTTACCACTTCATGTCTTTGGCTGTATATGCTTTGTTCATAATACCAATCCACAGAAATCTAAACTTGACCCTTGAGTAAAAAAATGTGTATTTTTAGGATATTCTCGAACACAAAAGGGATATAAATATTATTGTCCTATTACACGAAAGACCTGTGTCCTCTGATGTCACATTCTTTGACAACACTTCATATTTCTCTCCACAAAGTAAGGATGTTACTCCTAAAATTGTGTCTAATGACGATGATGATGATTCATTTCTTATACCTGTTACCTCATCATCCACTAGTGATGTGGACCCTCCTAATAGTGTGCTTTCAGAACAACCTCCTACTGATACACAACTTAAGGTCTACACTCGACGTCCGAAGCAGTTACTACCTACGTCTACACTTCCAGTGCCAATAACTAATACGGTCCCAAGTCCTGGTGAGACCTCTTCGTCTGATGATCTTCCCATCGCACTCCGAAAGGATACTCGTAGTTGTACACGACACCCTATTGCTAATTTTATCACATTATCGCATTTATCTGGCTCTTATCGTACCTTTATTACATCCATAGATTCTTACCACATTTTCCAGTCTGTGTTAGAAGCTCTGTCTCATCCAGGTTGGAGGGCAGCTATGCAGGAGGAAATGCAAGAATTGGAAGACAATCAGACATGGGGGCTTATGGCCCTCCACCTTGGAAAAACGATGGGTGCAAATGGGTCTTCTGATCAAACTAAATCCGGATGGCTCACTCTCACGGTAGGCTTCGTCAGTGGCTAAGGGATATTCTCAAACCTATGGCATTGACTACATCGAGACTTTCTCTCCTATCGCGAAGATGACATCTGTTCGCCTTCTTATCTCTCTTGCTGCTCAGTATGAATGGCCTCTATATCAACTTGATGTGAAGATTGCGTTTTTGCACGGGACACTCGAGGAGGAGGTCTACATGGAGCAACCTCCTGGGTTGGTTGCTCAGGGGGGGTATGGCAAAGTCTGTCGACTCAAGAAGGCTTTGTACAGCCTTAAACAGTCTCCACGCGCGTGGTTTGGTAAATTTACTGTTGTGGTTCAGGAATTTGGTCTTCATCGAAGTTTAGGCGATTATTCTGTGTTCTTTCGAAATCAAGCAGAGAAGAGGATTTTACTAGTGGTGTATATTAATGATATTGTTATTACAGGAGATGATGCTGCAAGAATTTATGCTTTGAAGAAGTTTATACAGCAGCACTTCCAAACTAAAGATCTGGGAGATCTTTACTATTTTCTAGGCATTGAGATAGCTAGAGCTATCAGAGAGATTTTCATGCCCCAAAGAAAATATATATTGGATATGCTATCTGAAGCATGACTTTTTGAATGCAAACAAGTGGATACACCAATAGATTCCAATCACAAACTAATGCGAGGACAGGGGGAGCTACTGCATGATCCGGGAAAATACAGGAGGCTGGTAGGAAAGTTGAACTACCTCACTGTGACCAGACCAGACATTACATATTCAGTAAGTGTGGTAAGCCAGTTTATGGCAGAACCGCGGACAAGTTACTTTGATGCAGTCATGAGAATTCTTAGATATTTGAAGAGTGCTCCTGGAAGAAGAATGTTGTATTCTACTTCCGGACATTTGAAGTGGTCGGATTCTCGATCTGATTAATGGATCCCTGGCGATAGAAGATCAACTACAGGTTACTGTGTGTTTGTGAGAGGAAACTTGGTCTCATGGAAGAGCAAGAAGTAAACTGTTGTATCAAGATTAAGTGCAGAATCAGAGTATCGTGCCATGGCTAATGTCACTTGTGAAATGCTATGGATACAACGGCTATTAAAGGAGTTGGGATGTGATCCTACATATCCCATGCGGTTATACTGTGATAACCAGGTAGCACTCCATATTGCAAACAATCCAGTCTTTCATGAGAGGACTAAACACATTGAAGTGGATTGTCATATTGTGCGTAACCAAGTTGTGGCGCAGAAAAATATTGAGACTGGACATGTTGCTTCAGGAGATCAGCTAGCAGATATTCTCACCAAGTCATTAGGAAAATCACATGTGCAATTCATTTGTAACAAACTGGGCATGTATGACATATATACTCCAGTTTGAGGGGGAGTGTTAGAAATATACAAATATATATGGACTTATATGTAAAATGTATACCCTGAATTCTATAAATATAAATGTACAGGAGAGCCTCAGTTTTTGAGCTCTCTAGAAATCTGAATCATATTTTCACACTGACCAAGTCATTAGGAAAACCACGTGTGCAATTCATCTGTAACAAACTGGGCATGTATGACATATATGCTCCAGTTTGAGGGGGACTGTTGGAAATATACAAATATATATAGACTTATATATAAAATGTATACCCTAAATCCTATAAATATAGATCTACAGAAGAGCCTCGGATTTGAGCTTCTAGAAATCCAAATCACATTCGTTACAAAAACAATAAACTCGAACCCTAACTAAAAGCCTAACTAAATATCTCAATTAAAATAAAAATAAAAATAATAACTAAAATCTTCTTTAAATCTTTTTCAGCTTTCAGGTCTGGATATGTGAATCTATCATGCATTAGACTACTTTCACATGGTTATGGTGCTAATAATTTCTAACATCTTTTGGTAATATGATCTACAATTTCAAATCGATCATTAGTTGGAACAAGAATATGATAGAATTCATCACAGCTTTATCAAGGCGCAAGGCGCAATGCGGGGTGCAAAGTTCCTTTGCTTAGACCATGGCGGAAGGTGATGCACATGCCTTAGTGAAGCAAAGAAATATATTTTTTCAAGATAACAAACAAAAATGAGGCATGTATATAAATTTTCACATGAAAAACTGTAGATGTATTATTCTACTCACTAAATCACAAAATAGTTCATAAGTCAAACATTATAAAGGCTAGTCATGATCTTTCTACCCTTTGAACATTAGGGTGGTTATGGAAAATGCTAGATTAAAAGTAATATGCAGCAAGGCTGATGCAATTGAACTTTTCATCTCGTATCAATGATGTGAAAAAGCCTGGATATTTTTTCATCGTAATTAAAGGAGCTTGCAACAACTGCCTTAGCTCTATTCATAGCCTCATAAATGTATCATGTAGCTAACTTCTTCTCATTATTTACAACTACCAGTACTTAAACCAGAGGAGTCGTGATCTTGAGAACGCTAATGACATTTCAAGAGGGAGGCATATTGAATTTTCAGCTGCTCTGCCCTTGAATCGCTTGCCCACTTACTTTCACGAATTTTTCCAGAGAACATCTTTGTTGTGAAGTTTCAATAAATCTTTCATGTACCTCTTTGCTTTCTTAAGTGTTGCTTCTATTAAATGGTAGAATGTTGGACAACATATTTGGCCTAAAGGCTACACTGCTTTCAACATTATTCCTAAAGACTTGAGCCATGCTTTACGGGAGAAAATTCAATCTTGATACATAAACGGGCAATACCTTGATGCACTTTAGTCACTGCATTTTTGTTGATGTTTTCTTCCATACCGGATTTTCTCAGTTTTGCCTTCTGTTACCCTTGGCAACCTCTAGTGCATGGTCAAAGATTAGAAAAACATCAATCTGGCACTTCCTCTTTGTGGAAGGTCCAACACTATGCGCACTAGTGCGTCCCTTTTGTTTTGTTGATAAGGAAGATGATCAAGGATGGGCTACACCTTTCATATTATCCCTTATAGCTCTTCATTTTCGTCGATTTCCACTATGATTTCTCCTACATTAATATTCAATTCGTTTTGTTGATGTAAGAGAAATCATCATCGACAGAAAGCTAGCTTGTAAGGAAGATGATTGAGGAACCGGTACACCTTTAACCTTTCATAATTTTCAACTTCAAGCACTGCATCTCCATTGATTTCCACCATGATTTCTCCTACGTCGAGATTTCGGAATGTAATTTTCCATACCTCATCTTCTAGTACTCTCTTGCTTCTATCTATTACACTATAGGGGACTTCTTTACAAAGAGAAATCTTTATCCGCCTCCTTTTCCTCCCGATAATAAATACCTTTTGCCACGATACACCACTAATTGTGATCTTATCATAAAAATACACTTGGTTTGTTTGAATTCCTTGTTCAACTACTCATGTGTAGTTCCATGTAGGATCTTGCCTCCAACCGCTACCTGCTAATGAAGACATTCAAATATCAAATATCAACATCTATAGCAAAAACATCAAATTTTAAGTTAATCTATATACATGTTCTTAATTCATAGACTAACAAATTTTGAGGCAACGCCTAAAACCAGCCTCACCAAAGGCAGGATGCAGTCTTCGAGGTGCGCTGTAACACGCAGCTATGCTGCAGGACAATTGCAGTCTTCGAGGTGCGCTGTAACACGCAGCTATGCTGCAGGACAATTCATTTAATAAAAAACGGGTATCAAATCAAATTAAAATGGGTATCATATCACATTTCAATTACTGAGGAAACGCCTCAATACTGCCTCACCAAAGGCAGAATGCGGCCTTTGAGCCGCACAGAGCATGCGCTGCACCTCTGCTGCAGGACGCTCCTCCAACACGCTGTACCTCCTGGCTCATGCCCCCACCAGCAGTGCGCCTTTAATAACGGTGACTGTAATATCTTGCTTTATATATATCGACAACAAAGATGAAAGTTATTTGGTTGTGGTTTCTTCACTATCTTGATTATCTCCATGGACTTTTTTCTGGCTTGTTTACCCTGAGGGGTATCTATGTGATAAAAGAACAAATTTCTCCCTCTTCATCCATCTGTCTTGCTCCCCCTCTGCCTCCCTTGTTCCCTCCCCATTTCATCTATCCACCCACCTTCTCTCTGCTATCTCTATTGAGATCAAACTACTGAACTATTATGTGCATTGAACTAAATATCTACTAATCACTAATGAGATCAAACTACTGAACTACATAACCAGATTAAAAAAAGTAGAGTCAAGACTCTCGCTATAGATTGTATCTTGTGCACTAATTAATTGATTTCTTAGATGTTGGTTCCTTCAATCTTTCATCTTTAAATTAGTTGGTCTGTAAGAGTTCATGTAGTTTTTAGTCAGTTGGTCTTTGTATTCTTCACTTGTAATATTGAAAAACTTGCTTCTGTGCTTTAATGTTGTCAAACCATGGTATTTCAATTTTCTAACTAATTTCAAATTTCTTAACAGAGGACCAGTTCGGGTCTGAGGACAATGAGGAGAGTGAATTCGAAGACAGTCTAGTTCCCTATGCTTCTGATGTTGCAGAGACTAGCATGTTTCATGATGACGAAGAAGAGGAAGAAGATGAAGGTCGTGCTGATGTTGAAGGCGGTTGGGGCCGAATAATATACACACCAGTGAGAAGGGGTAGACAGATACAGATGGATGTGTGTAGATCCACCAAGAGAGATGGATCTGAGGGGGCTTTTCAGCGCGTGGTGGTCACCAAGAGTAAGAATCCAGCTCTACATTGTCAAGCTCGCCGATCACTTTGGGGTCATCTTTGACCCTTCTAAAGGTTTTCTATACAAGTGTTTTATTTAATTGGCCTGTATCATGCAGATAATTTATCCTTTTATTCTCCACATATGTTTATGTTGTCTCAAGAATTTATTTGATATATACGTTGTTTTGCTCATCATGTTAAAGATTAACCCTTGGTGACGAGAGTGTTGGAAATAATTGCTCAACTTCTTAGTTGTCCAGGTCAATAGGAGTTTGTTTTAGTTTGTTTTGGTTTTACCTAGTTTGTTTTGGTTTTACCTGGTCTATAGGAGAGTACGTAAGTTTAGGTAGGCTTCATTGGAGTCTGTTGCACTTCATTAGGAGTAAGTGGTTGTACTTACTAGTTTCAAGCATGTATTTGTTGGTTTTTAGCTCTATAAATAGAGCAGTCTCTTGTTGTGAAAAAAAATGCACCAGATGAAAATGCAACAAAAGTTTCAGTTCTTTGTTTCTCCTATTTAGTCTTTTTTCTTCTTTTTCCCAACATGGTATCAGAGCCTTTGTGAGGATTTAAAAAAAAAAAAATTATAGAGTGATCAATTTTTTGTTTTTAATGGCATCCAACAATTTTTCGCCTCCATACCCCATCCTCAAGGGAGACAATTATCAATCTTGGTCTATCATGATGAAATCCCATTTGAAAGCTTTGAGTTTATGGGAGGTTGTTGAGAGTGACTATGAGCCAATAACTCTAGCCTTTTAAGAGAATATTGGTGATTATGTGCATCAACAAGATAGAGATGAGAAGTGCATCACAAAGTGAAGAGAAGTGCTTTACAGGATTATGGAGAGAAGTGCTCTATGAAGAATCAAGAGGAAGCTGCATGGAGTCTGTGCATTTGATAAGTCTTATTAAACTGAATGTTTGAAAACTTTCAGTTTAAGGGAGGGATTGTTGGAAATAATTGCTCAACTTCTTAGTTGTCCAGGTCAATAGGAGTTTGTTTTAGTTTGTTTTGGTTTTACCTAGTTTGTTTTGGTTTTACCTGGTCTATAGGAGAGTACGTAAGTTTAGGTAGGCTTCATTGGAGTCTGTTGCACTTCATTAGGAGTAAGTGGTTGTACTTACTAGTTTCAAGCATGTATTTGTTGGTTTTTAGCTCTATAAATAGAGCAGTCTCTTGTTGTGAAAAAAAATGCACCAGATGAAAATGCAACAAAAGTTTCAGTTCTTTGTTTCTCCTATTTAGTCTTTTTTCTTCTTTTTCCCAACAGAGAGATGTTGAATTTTCTCAGTGTGCTTTACAAGATTGATGTACATAATACAGTGTTTCAGTTTTATTGGAAATTTATCATAGCTGCTTGTTTCTAGTGAGCTGTCATCATAGTACAACCAGGAGATCAGTTTGAGACCTTTTGTACTACTAACAGCTTGCAGTACAATGTACCAACTCAACCTCCAACGAAGTGATGCGGTACGAGATTTGCGCATCTCAAATGGAATCCAAGAAGTGCAGTACATTCAAAGCTATGTTTCTATTATGCAGTACAGTCTATGTACTACTTTGGTTTGGATTGTTGTATGGAGTAAGAACCATGTATAAATAAGAAAGGCTGGTATTAGATGGGAGAAAATAGGGAGATCCGGATCAAAAGCATAATTGAGTGCAGCGTTGATAATGTTCTTCAGCTTTACTCTTGTTGTCATTTGCAGAATTGCCGAAGATTTGGCGGTCCAGTGTTATCAGCGCTGCATTCAATCATGTCTTTGACCTCATACAAGATTAAGAGTAACAATTTGGGGAGGATTTTGACATCATGTCTGCTCAAGAGGTCAGTCTATCCCAATTACATGTTCTTTTTCCTTTGAAATAGTAGTTCCCCTCTTCCTGATTGTTATGAGATAACTACCACTAAAAATCATTATATGAGATAAGCTTCTTTATTGAAGAATTTATTTTGTGTATATCGACATTGGTTACATTACCTCCTTCATTCTAGATTATACAAGTCTAGAAACTTGTGCTTGGAAGTTTTTCTCAAAGCAAAAAATTATATGCTTTGGAAAATTTCTTGTCCCCAAAAACGTTGTTGGGTCATATAAGTGAAATGAATAACTATTGTTTACGAAAATGTAACTTTAATGGTGAGATTCAATACCATATTTTTCCTTAAGTATATATTAGATGAGTCCTCTTATGCTTTCTTTTTCAACTAGGGGAGAAAATTCGTATTCACTATATCATATTAGTTGTTGTAGGCTTTGAAACTGTGATCTTGTTACATGGTCGCATTCTACCAGACTCTTCCAAGTTTGTATATATTGTTTCATTTCATATCCTATATATAGTAACTGTTGAATAAAAACTTTGATCTTGTTATTTGTTAATTGTCATTTGGTTAAGTAGGTCACTAACTCCCGAACTGTATTAATTTCGTTTAACATGTAATAAAAATTTATGGAATGAGTGAGTTCTCCTTGTGCGGAAACATCAAAAGGAGTGGGCAAAAAACAGATCCCTGTTTATCCATGGCAAATAACTTAAATTTCAGGGTATTTTCAACTTAATCCGATGGATTAACTACCCTAGATCCCCTCTATCATTGTCACAATAATTATATCATGTCATTATCTTATTTGACAATTGAAATCTACCTCTATTTGAAAATGATCCTTAACTGTTTCATATTACATATTCTTTGCGAGCGGCTCAGCGTGGAAATGTTGGTCCTTGAAGACAGGAAGAAAAGAAGAAAAAAACAGTGCTGTCATGTTCAAACCTATAATCAATCTAACACGCGTCACTGATCGATGACTACTAAGTGAAATGAGTCAACCAAACTCTCATTAAAATTACATGAATATCAAAGTGAGAGTGACCTTTTATTTTGATTCTCTACGTTTGTTTACTTGTACACCAAGTTCCAGTGTACTTCTTCACTTTTAATGCCGGAGACTTGATTTTAGGCTTAAATTGAGGGAGATCTCGTGAAAAGTTGTTAGTTAAGATTTAATAAAAGCTCCAGCTACGTACTAAATTGATCTTAGGTTGCTTTCAGCCGATGCAACTGTCTGCTAAGAAATAAAAGCCATGCATTTTCTTAACTATTTTACCAAACCTTTCTTGTCTCCATTGACTCTTCTTTTTTAGTTAATTTGCTTAGCGACGATCCCTACTTTTCAATTTACACTTTTGAGATTAATCTCTGAGTGATTAATTAACTAGCAAGTCAGTGAAAGTTGGCTACTGTCTAACAGGAAAAAATTTACAAAGATTTGAAGAAATGAATTAGAAAAAGTAATTTATTTAGTATGCTCTCTTCGTACGTACCAAGTTTGCAATTTTTTTTTTTTTTTTGATTTAAAAGAAACTATGTACAGGTCCGACTACAGTTGAAAGTTTAAGTGTAAATAGAAATTGAATATGCAATTGAATCTTTATTGTATAAAGGAGTTGTATCAGCACATTGCAAGAGAATTAGAGAGATGAAGTGCTATAATAAGGATCACATAAAAAAACATATTTTCGAGAATCAGAGAATCCTGAACCAAGTGTGAACATAAATTGCACATTGCTATTTAGTTATGTGAAGTGACACGAGTTGTTATTTAGTTAGGTATACCTGAAGGAACGCATTTAATGCTTGAAGAGACTTTAGAGAAAACTTAGGTCCAGTGTCTATATAAAAAGGCATGCATAGAGTTAGAGCGATAGGGGCCATTCGCATTCTAGAGTCTCAAATAGCTACGGACGATAGCGTGGGTTTCAGTCTCGCCCTCCTGTTGACGTTTTTGTTTCAGTTTATAAGAATAATTTTGGTTGAATATGAGAGGGCCCAAAATAATACACCACTAACAGAACAAGGAGGGAAAAGAGATACTTATATCAACTTTAGTTTCTCTAGGTTGTATTGTTGTATATGGGAGAGGTAGGATCCTCTTTGTTAGTTAACTAATATTCCCTTGATCTATGGTTAATGATCGATTGTAGAGTTGGGTTATTAGACACAGTTATGTCAGCTTAATATAATCAAAACTAGAATAAGCAGAGGAAGAGAAAGAAAGCTATGACAAGGCTTTGAACTAGACATAAAACCGGCAAGCAATTTTATCTCTGTAAGTCTAAGGAAACAAACCGACTCGAGTCATAGATAAGAAAACTGAATTTTATGAAGAATTATAGGTTCTTTGTTAGTTAGTGATATAAACTAGGTAAAGCTGTGAACTAATAGAGTAAGGGAGAACTTAACCATGGGTTCAATCAATGATTTTGAAAACTGTTATTACAAGAGTAAACCTTATAAACATCTAGAGCATATAGATACAAATAAAGATAAAATTACAACAGAACATGTAGCAAAATGGTAAATTATATGTCCGATAAAGACCAACAATTAAATGAAAAACAAACTAGTCTAAATTCTTTAAATGAACAAATGTTTACCACCTTAAAATAAATAAATAAAAATTAGAAGCTTTTCAAAAACTAGACTAAACACTTAGAATATTAAATCAACAATTAGAAAAAAAACCAAAAACAACAAAAACCAAACAAAGAACCGACTCTCTATTGGTCAAATATGTTAAAAATAGACGAAGAAAAAGAAGAATATGTAGCTCGAGAAAATTAAATGAAGAATATCTACAATCAAAACTATTAAAAGCACCTAAAGATATTGTAACAATAAACGTTATCATAGAGTTAGAAAATAATGGAAGAGAAAATTTTGAAGAAATTAAAGAAAAATAAAAGAACTAAAATATAAATATGTAGAAACAACAGAAGATAAATATATAAATGAAATTTTAACCCTTAAAAGAAAACATAAAAATTATTTAAAAATATAATTATATGATAAATACTAGTGATTCAGATACTGGATCCAAAGAAAAGTAGCATACATCTAATTAAAATAATACTTAAAGAAGAACTCAGATATGGGGAAGAATAAATTGGATCGAAAGAATAAAAATGATAAAAGCAAAAAGGAATATGAGGTCAGAGGACAAGTATTATATCCAAAAATTAGTAGCATATAATAAATTAAAAGAAAATGAAAAAGTAATCAATTTAATTATAATGAATATATGATAAATTATCTTAAACAAGATATACTAGACAATGTTTTAAAAGTTCCGCTCTAGCCTTTGGGCTGCACTCTAGGTCAGCTCACTTAGCCTAGCTAGGCTGTACTTAGGTTGCCCACTTAGATTTCGGAGAGCCTAGGGGAGTGTGGACTGCTTATGTGGACTGGATCGCACCCTTTAATCGTAATTTCCTCTGTTGTAGCCTCCACGTCCTCCGACCTCCTCTAAACTCCTCTAGGCTCCAACTATGAACACCTCTTCTCCTCCGACCTTCATCCTCCACCACCACTTAAATGAAGAAAGAAATCCCTCTAGGCGTCAGTCCGGCAGCTAAGCTTTCTATAACGTTGATATTTACTATCAATTATTGTAATTAAAAAATAAAAAAATAAGAAAACCGCTTAGGCCACGCTTTGGGCCTTAGGCTAGCCGTCAAACGCCTAGGTCACCAAATACGAACCTTGATACTAGATGGTCATCCTATAGATGAAAATGACCGAGCAACCTTATTAAAGGTTTTAGATCAAATGTATAATGTAATTATAAGCAAAACTATGACTGCACAAGAAACAACAACTCAATAGTCAGTTATAGGAGAAACTTCTCAAGATAGAGAAGAAGTAATGAATGAGACGAAACACAACCACCAACTATATATATATATATATATATATATATATATATATATATATATATATATATATATATATATATATATATATATATATATATATATATATATATATATATATATATAATTGTTGTATTGTTAGGCACTTTAGTAGGTAGCATATTGCACAATATCTATATAGATGAAACATAGCTTTTCACACTAGTAGATGGTGCAATTATCAGGTTCACTTGAGCACTTGTGGTATTTGTTTGCATATGTTTATTAAATAGGAGTACAAATAACACTGAAATTTTTTAATCTATAAGACATCTAAAGTTATAGATCATATTTCTATCCTCTCATCCTAAAGTTCTTTGTCATAAAGTCGAAGCAATATGCACCATATGCTCGCAGTCTGCAACCTCGCGTATTTCCATTAAAACTTGCAATTTAATCTGAAGACTAGAAATGCAGAAATCATAAAGCTTCTATGCATACTTTGCGATACAACACATGCATTTTGGATTATATGTAGTTGAAACTTGAAAGTTTGTTATGTCAGCCAAAATTGAAAATTATCAGACTTTTGCGGGAGTACAGTGCAAAGTCACCTGGATTTGACTCAACTTCTCTACGCTATTTTGGGCTGAGAGTTTACCTCTATATTTAATTTGCAAATCCTACCTTCCTCCTTGCGGAGTGAATCTTAGCAAGAAAGCAAGAGACTCCTTTCAATTTTCTCGTTATTAGATATAAAATTGAATTTTGTTGTTATCTCCTTTCTGATTGGTAAAACAGAAAGAAAATGGAAGCACAATGATGTACATTGGCCAACAGCATTTCTTTCTTCACTGTATATACTTTTTATTATGTTGAATTTCTTGTTTAGTTTTCAAATGTTGATTTATGTTCGCATAGTTGTGTTTCCTTTCTTTGTATGTAGGACAATTGAAAAAAAATATTTCTTCCCTCTCCTAACTAATTCCTGACTTGTCCACTTGACAAGTATAGGAGAGCGATAACAAAGCAAAACAAATCCAGAGTAGGTTTGGTTTTCAGTATCCTACATATGTTATGGTGGCTCTAATCTCTGATTGAATTTGGAAAAAATTAAATATGAGTCTAAAAAGCAGAAAATGCAGAATCTTATGTGTTAACTATGTATCACAAAAAGAAAAGGAGTCTAAAAGTTTGTAATTTATATGCTTCACAATCACAATGTAAAGGTGACTTGCGCTTATCCTGAAAGAACACCTTGACATTCTTTCGCGATCCTTTTTTTTTTCCTTTTTGATTTTTTCAAGTTTATCATAATATTACTGGTGATGAAACATCATGATGTCTGTTCAAATATCATGGGTTAATGACCTTATTATCATTTTCTCTGAAGAAGGTAAAAACTGTGGGGTAGGTTCTGCTGGAACCAGGAACTCCACACGGATCAAAAATTATTTGCCAAATGCGCTCCTATATCCTATGGATGGCTAAGAGGGTATGATTATTTTCTGCATCAGTGTCTCTTCTGATTTTCAGTAACAGTCCATATTAATTTATAGCTTTCAATCTTTTTTTGTTTACTTAATATCTTCAAAGAAATTCCGCAAGAACAAGAATAAATCAACTGAAGTTTCTTCTGATGAAACGAGCATTGCTTTTGGTAGAGCAACTTTAGAAAACGATGCATTTGTCGTTGCTCCTGTAAGTTTCAATAATATTCAGTTGTACATCTCTTTATTTTTTGGTATTCTTTTTTTTGTTGTGCAAATGCTTTAACATCTTAATGGCTTTTTGCAGTGTTCTCACGATGGACGCTGTCCTTTGGAGAATAGTGATAAATATTGCCACTTTGTTCAGCGTCTGGAGCGCACAGCATCACAACGTGCATATAAGGTGTATGATTTATGGTGTTTTTTTTAACATGTCATTTGAAATCTATTAGTTAAACAACAAACTTTAAATAATGTCCGCGTACATATGGATGAAGTAACTACTAATACCATGACTGCCCTTTATTATTCCAACTAAGGGCATAGGATATTAGTCAACCATTTGTCATTCACCTACGACATATTTAGAAGTCCAAACACATGGAATTGGTCTAAGTGGTAAAAAGAAGCATTTGAACATTCTGTTTTATTGATCACCTTTTCCAATTATTTTAAAAACATCTCACTCATGCTCTTGCAGAGTAGTAAATCTTACTTGTATCTTTTTGTACAAACTTCAAATCATTGTTTTAAATATCCCCGACATGGCCCGATATATCCCCCGATATATCCTTTTACAGGGCTTGCCGCAACCGATATGGTCTCTAAATATCCTTTACCGCTTTTTGGCTATTTTGGGCGATATATCCCCGATATGGCCAATATATCAGTAGATATGTAGACCGATATATCTTTTTATATGGCTTGTCGCAAAACAATATACTGCGTTTGGCAATTTTTGGACGAGATATCACGATTTCCCCATTATATCAAATGAAATTTTGCCCTAAAAAATCAGACCAAATGTTGCAACGTTGATTTGTACTTTTGTTTATTTTACGAGGTTGATTAGTGATCCTAAACATATATTATTCACATTTTGTATGCTTAGATGTTATTAAGTATGTTGAGATTACATTTTAATGCATTATACTATATAGGCAAACATCCATTATGGCATTGCAATATTTACCGCATATCCCTGATATTTCTCCGATATCCGTAATCTGATATGAATTTTGGCCATCTGATATTTTCCCAATATCCGATATTTAAAACCTTGCTTCATATTGCACTGCCACTTGAGCACACATTTCTTATGCATAAAATTGCACTGACACTTTTAAGTTGTTTGCAAAAGATTTTTGATTTATATTAACAGATCCATAATTGAAACTGAAAGAATTCTCATTCTTTGCTTTCATAAAGATCATTGATGACCGCTGAATAAGAGCCCCTGTAATGGCCTAAGGGTATATGTTCACTCAAATATGACCACTGGCATAGAAGTCAAATATCTCTATTTTAGTTTTAAAATTCAGGGAAGATGTGGAATGGGTCAAGTCTCAGATATTTCTTTAAATTAAAGTTGGAACTAGAAAATAGTACCAAGTAGGTTACAATGGCCAATCTGAAAATTTTCAAGTGTCCAAAAAATTTCGAGAGCTTGTCAAAGACTATCCAAAAATCTGAAATTGAAGAAAAGAGGTTGATGACCAACCTTAGAAATCTTAATGTACCTAATTTTTAAATTCTTTGAGTCCTACTTCTATTAGAAAAGACTTCGCTTAAATAAGTTATGGACAAAGGACTAAGAAGGGATAATTACGTATGTCTCCTTATCAATTTTATTGTTTGGATTGGAGTTTTTCTTAAAAAGTCAACATACCTATTTGATAGGTTTATCCCGAGTTAATAGATAATCAAGGATGAAGGTGACATTCCTCTTTAGCTATGATTAACATCATTTAGCCCACAGGCTATATTATTTTAATACATATTGATAATAAATGTATGCAAGATAAAGCCGATAAAACTATCTTAACCCCTAATTAAGCCATTGTTAATCGTGCTCATTCAAAGATTATCCAAACTAAATATGAAAAGAGAGAGCAGTAAAGTTGATTATACAAGAAAATCGCTATTGGTTTCTACTAACAAGACTTATGAAAGAAATAAAAGCGCTTTCTATGAAATACAAATTTCCTTTATGGAGTCCATTTTTCAGTGTTTTGTAACAGTTTGCTAGTGATTTATAGGGAATAAAATGCGAGTTCTGCAAAAATATTTTATGAAGTAAGGTGGTTTTCTAGTTTCTAATATGGTTTCAGTTCTTGAACCTATGTCGATCTACATTTGAACTTTGAACTATGACATTTAAAAAAAAAATTTGTGAGGCCATAGAAGGTGGTTCCCTGGTTCTGTTTGGGGTCAGATAAACTTCTCATAGGGTCACCCTGTTTGAACTGAATTCAGTTTCCGTAGGCGGTACCTAGCCACACTTCATTTACTCTGTGTGGTTTTCTTCTTCTGTAGGAAAGCATTGGTCAATTAACTGCATAGTTTTCATGCATTTAGCACTAATAACCTAAAGCAAACTCTGTTTTCCCCTCGTATACCTATTCTCGGGATGACAATGCTATTTTTGGTGCTACAATATTTGAGAACTTTTTTTTTCCGGATGTAAGATTCTCTGTTAGCTTGGTGTTTTCATAAATTTTTTTCCAATATTTCAGCGGTCCAAGGGTGAGCCATTACGTGGTTTTGAGGACAAGAAATTTTGCTTTGTTGCCTTACGACGTGGAAAAAGACCAATGTAAGAATTTCAAGGAGTAAAAATTATAGTGCAATAAACTAAATTAATCCGTGCATCAACTAAAATATTTGACATTATATACGCTATGCATCAAAAGATTATTTTACAGCAATCAAGTTTTGAAAGTGAACAATATCAATTTTTATATATCTAATTAATTCTTTTCGCTTCTTGTTATATTATAACGTTAGATATTTGTTCTCATTGAAGTCTTTTTAGATCATACCGCTAAAATTGAAATCTAATACTTTATTTGGTACAAAAGGACTTTCAACTTTTTGATTACTAATTTGCCTCTTATTCATTCCAACCTGCATTAGTTTGGCAGGGATGTATTTTCACTTGATCTTCCTTTTATTTTAAAGATGGAAAAAAGTAAATTCTATATTTTTCATTATTTTCATTATGGTTCAAGCCTTTGGAAGCTTAATGACTACTGAATTTAATTACTATGCTATGATTCTTCCTGAGTAGGGAAGCGTGGCCATTTGATGGTATGGAATTTGAAACTCTGAAGGAACAACATGCTAAACGGAACCCTAAGGATCTTATTATTGACTATGGTATGTATGTTGCCCAATAATTTTTTTTCTTTCAACTGTACTCATTCACCATATCCATCAAGGTAATCCGTAATTCATAATTATGTATCTGCATCCTGATATGAGTTACTAGTTGCTATTTGTTGTTTGTCATCATAAGAGACATATTAAGAACATTGTACAACTGAAGCTGAAATTTTAGACTATAGTCTTTGTCAAAAAAGGACCTAGTAAAAATTATTGATTAGAGAACCAATACAATTATAAGGTTACAATATGGATACAGATAATGGAACGATACCTAATAACCCAATACTTAATTAACCAATTTAACACTCACCCTCAAGCTAGAACATAGATATCAACCATGCCTAGCTCGCTACATAAAGTAGAAAACACTTTAGATGAACCCGCCTTTGTGAGAATGTGTGCCAACTGTTCTGAAGAATGAGTGAAAGGAGCGTGAATCAAGTTTTTCATCACTGCATCTAACACAATGGCATTCAACCTAAATTTGCTTTGTCTTTTCATGAAAAACAGGATTCTTGGCAATGTAAATAGTAGACTGATTATTACAGTGCATAGGCATAGGTCCAGGCTGGACAAAACCAAGTTCTAACATTAGATTCCTTCGCCACATCATCTCACAACCCGTATGCGCCATCGCCTTATACTCGACCTTTGCACTAGATCGAGAAACCATAGCCTGCTTCTTTCTTCTCTAAGTCACTAGATTGCCTCCAACAAATGTGCAATACCCAGTAGTAGACTTCCTGTCTCCCTTATCTCCTACATAGCCTGAGTCGGAATAGGCGGAGATATGTACATATGTACATTTCCACACTTCTTGTACAATAAACCCAGTGTTGTAAATAGCGCCCGATAGCGGCACGATAGCGGTTTATATAGCGGTCGCGGCCACATACCGCCAGGCTTTCATGCTAAGCTTACCGACTATTATGGGTAGCTGCCCGCCGAATCGGGCGAAAAGCACGTATTAGTACATAGCTTAAAAGCATTTTAAGCTATTTTAAATAGCAGGTTTAAGTTGAGGGACCCGAAATTGACCCAAACCCGACCCGATTGCAATTAAAACTCTATTTCAACTACGAAGTCTCTTTCTCTCAAGTCTCGCCGTTAGCGCTTCGCCTCCTCTTAAAAAACCCTAGCGCTGAAATCCATCTCTGAGAGCTCCTCCGGTGATCTCCTCCGATGATCTCCGGCGATATCCTCCGGCGAGCTCCACCTCCGATCCCCCAGCCAGCTAGCCCAGCAGCTAGCCTCCCAGCCAGCTTCTCCAAGAGCAATTCTCCACCAGTTCTCTCGAGTCTTCAAAGCTCCAAAGCAGCAGGGCAGCCTCCAAGAGTAAAGAAGCAGCCTCCGAAGCCAGCAGCCTCCGATGGTGACGTTGAGGATGCCGTTGAGCACGTTCGCGCATACGCCTATCTTTATGACGTCCATTGGGCACTTACCTCTTGATGAAGGTGGGCCGGGCCTTGGGCCGGGTTTGGGCTTGGGGTTTGGTGGGCACGGAGTCTGGCAGCAACCGCAGGTAGTGGAGAGGGTGAAGAAGTAGAGGAGGGTGAGGGTGAGCAAGAGGGCAGCTGAGGCTGTAGTTTTAGAGGAGCCCATGGCCAGCTTGGTTAAGTGCGATAACACTTGATTTAATTTGCGATGTTATTGAGAACTTATAGGGTTTAGTATTTATAGGCATGCATAGAGAGAATCTGAGCATATGTTGCATGTGAGTTAGCTAGTCATGGTCGTGTCTTACGCATCTTGTATACTAGAGATTGCTACTTTCGTCTACTTTCTATTTCAAGGTACGTTTTTTATTCTTTATAGTACTTTATTAATATTATGCAATTGTTACACATCTATTTCATGCTTAGAATCTTTATAAATCATCAAATATGCATTTATAGAATTTTTAGATTTTTAATAATTTTTCTTATTTTTTAGAATATTTAAATATATTTATATTTGACCGCTATTTGACTATGCGCTATTTGCCGCTATTTTGCCGCTATAGGCGCAAATAGCCTTAGCGGTACCTGGCCGCGACGCGACGCGATCCGCTATTAGCAATCTTGAATAAACCTTTACCAGGAGAGCTTTTCACTTAGGCAAGAACCCTCAAAGCAGCTCCCCAATGAACCTCTAGGTTTGCGCATGAATTGACTGAGAACCCCAACGCATAGGATACGTCTGGTCTAGTGACTGTAAGGTATATTAGCTTTCCAATCAGCCACCTATATTGTTTAGTGTCATCAAAAAGTTTATTGTTTTCAAACCAGAAATCCTCATTTGCTTCCATTGGGGTATTTTGTGTGCTTGCACCCCAAAGATCGGGCCTCCGTAAGGTCCAAGGCATATTTTCTTTGGGAAAGAAGCAAACCATGTTTTTGGTGAGCTACTTCAATCCCTAGGAAGTATCTCAGCCTGCCAATATCCGTAGTTACAAAATATTTTCTCAAAGACTCTTTTGTCTCTGCCAAACCAGCTGTATCACTCCCAGTCAGTAATATGTCAACATATACAGCCAAAACTAGTCCAGATGAAGTGCGGCGAATAAATACATAATGATCTGAGTGACATCTGAAATCCAACACTAGAAATCACTTTGTTGAACTTGTCAAACCATGCCCTCGGACTCTGTTTGAGGCCATAAATTGCCTTCTTAAGCCTCTATACAGTATTCTCCCCCTAGCATTATACCCTGGAGGTTGCTCCATATAAAATTCCTCCTGCAGATCACCATATAAGAATACATTCTTCACATCAAGTTAGAACATGGACCACTCAAGATTAACAACAATGGAGAATAATATCCTGATAGAATTCAGACGAGTAACTAGAGGTCTCAAAATAGTCAACTCCATACGTCTGAGTGTAGCCTTTAGCAACCAATCGGGGTTTATATTTATCCACAGAGCCATCTGGTCGATACTTCAAAGTATACACCCATCGGCAACCAACATCTACCTTCATTGGAGTAGGGACCAAATCCCAAGTTCCCCTAGAGACAAGTGCATCTATCTCATTCATAGCCTGCTTTTAGGCAGGAGCTAACATTGCCTCTTCATAAGACCTGGGTATAGATTCAGTAGACAAAGACAAGGAAGACTGGCGAAAGGATGGAGTGAGACGATCATTAGAGATAAAATTAGAGATGGGATGAGCTTTAGTAGATCGTTTACCTTTTCTAAGGGCAATAAGAAGATCAAGATCAAAGAGAGTAGAGGATTGCTAATGGGTAGGACATACATCTGTAGACTGTAGTTTAGTCGAGCATGAGGGAGGGGCATGTGCTTTCTGCCTTCGAGTCTACACCGGTAATGGTTTTTGTGCAAGTCTATCTTCTACTCCAGAACTAGGCTCTGGTTGAGACAGAGGAATAGAAGCTGGTGGAGGTCCTGGACTGACTGATGAGAAAAAAAGATACAGACTCATAGAAGGTGACATCCGCTGATGAAATATACTTCCTAGACACTAGATTCTAACACCTATATCCCTTCTAAGTTCTGGAGTACCCCACAATGGCACACTTGATGGATCTAGGAGATAGCTTATCGAGACCTGGACTCAAATCCTGAACAAAGCAAGTGCAACCAAACATCTAGGGATAATTGAAAACACACGCTTATTTGGATAAAGGCAGGAGAAAGGGATTTTTCCATCAAGGATAGATGAGGGCATCCTATTAATCAAATAACATGCACACAAAACAGTATCAGACCATAAATATTTTGGGATATGCATATGAATAATCAGTGATCTAGCAACATCTAATATGTGTCTGTGCTTTCGTCAACAATACCATTTTGCTGAGAAGTATGAGAACATGAAGTGTGGTGAAGAATGCCGTTAGTGACACAAAATCTAGACACATCATTTTTCATATATTCTAATGCATTATTAGTACGGAGCACACGAATAGTAGTAGAAAATTGATTCTTTATTTTATTAAAAAAAGTTGAATTACATTATCAACTTCTGACCTCTTTTTCATCAAGTATAGCCATGTCATACGAGAGGTCATCCACAAAGATAATAAAATACCTAAATCCTTTCATTGAAGGAACACGACACGGACCCCAGACATCAGAGTGGACTAACTCAAAAGGGGTACTACTGCGTTATTGACTAGACTTTGATAGGAAGCACGACGATGCTTTCCTAACTCACATGACTCACATCCTAAAGAAGAAAAAGATGCTCAATAGGAACTACCATCCGAAGCTTCCGAAGAGAGGGATATCCCAGACACAGGCGCTACTATAGAGGGGTATCAGATACACTAGCAGAAAGACTAGAAGGGGGCACACTCTCATCCAGATAATAAATGCCTCTCTCACAACCCGAACCAATCTTCATCCCAGTCAGCAGGTCCTGAAAGACGCAATGTGAAAGAAAAAAGTTATTTTACAGTTATTATTTTTTATAAATTGGCTAATAGATAAGAGACTAACAGGAAATTTAAGAACATATAACACATTAGTCAAAGTCAAGGATGGAGTAGCGTGAACCACCCCATCACCAAGTACAGGTGTAAAAGAACCATCAGCAGTATGGACAGAAGGAAATTTGTCTGAAAAAGACAAGGAATGAAAATTTTCTTTTATACATGTCATGTGGGATGAAGCTCCTGAATCTAATATACAGGGTCTGTTTGAAGAGGCAATATAAGCACTTATATCTAAAGAGGATGCATGAGTCGCTAAATGACTGTTCTGAGTAGACTGGGACTTGAAGCTGCATGAATCGCTCATAGTTTGTATGTGGTATCTGAACAGTAGGGATTTCTGAAGAGGCTGGTAAAGAAGAAGCTATACCAGCAGGAGTGATATAATCACCAGTAGTCAACTGTGCCCACTCAAGCTTGCCGAACTTCTGCCAACACTTCTCTGCAGTGTGGTTATTCCTCCCACAATGAGTACATCTACGTGGTCCTTTATCAAATCGACTTTCCCTACCACCATACACGGCCTCCCCCTGAATCACGACCACATCCTCTATCATGTCCAGCAACCATGCAGACTGCTCAACAAATGGTTTAGAGGGTGCACAAGCTCCAGTTGATACACGCATGACCTTGAGAAGGTAGATGTCAACGAGGGAACACTATCTCCTCCCAAAATCTGTCCTCACACCTGAGATGCCAATGATGGATCCAAGCCAGATAGAAACCTCGACACTGCTAGATTTTGACAATATCCCCTCAGTGTCGCTGGATCAATAACAACAGGCTGATGCATCTCCAACTCATCCATCAACCCTTTCAACTCTCCATAGAACTCAGGTACAGATTTATCCCCTTACTGTAGAGAAAACAATCGCTCATATATCTCAAACTCTGGACACATTCTTCTCATTCCCATCCATCACCTTTTCTTGGCAGTAGATAATAACATGACACTACTACTGACCCTTTCTTCCATATTGTTGAGGAGCTAAGTCATAGCACAATAATCTCCAGAAAGCCAGGTCTTGTACTTAGCCTGTACAAGCAGGTGGATTCTCCAGAAGATGCTCCAATTTGTTCTGAGCACTAATAAAAATTCTGAATGCTTCTGCCCATAACAAATAATTAGATCAATTTAGTTTCACAGTGGTTCCCAAAATAGTTTTGAGAGTAGCTGTCTTCATAACAGTAAGAGGATTAGAAGGGGTCGAAGAGCTCATGATATCTGACATCTCAGCCAGCCAAATATTGAGAAATCAGCAACCACAACTCAGATCTAATGAAATCAGCCACAAAATTCAGCCAAAATACCATAAATCAGCCAGAAAAGCATCAAATCAGCCATATATCAGAAAACAACAGTCAGTAGTTATCATCAGGTCAGATCTGAATTTTTTTAACCATATTTAGAAATCATATCTGATCTGATTAAGGTAGCAGCAGTGGCAGCGGGCAACGTCAATAGAGCGCAGCAGCGACGATAGATCAAGGTGGCAGCAGCGGTGATAGATGAAGATGAAGACGATGAGGAAGAGGATTGGAGATGACGATTGGAGGGATGATGACGGAGAGATAAAGGTGGTATCGTTGATGAACAATGCATTTTTTATTTTTGAGGTTAGGGTTAGGGTTTTTTACAAAAACATGGTTCTGATACCATGTCAAAGAAAAAGACCCAGTAAAAATTATTGAATAGAGAATCAATATAATTATAGGGCTACAATATAGATACGGAAAATTGAACGATACCCAATAATTAACCAATTTAACAGTCTAGATAATCATGTTCAAAATTTGGTGGAAAAAGACAGGATAGCCGTGATTAGCATCTATATTATAGCTAGCTTGTTCTGGCATACCTATTAAGTTAATGATTCTGATAAATTTATCTTCCCTCACCGTGCACCTTTTATACATGTAAAATACACCTGAATGATGAAGAAAAAGATGTATTAAGGAATAAGGATTGTTCTTACACTTGGTGAAAAAGGAAATTGACTTCCATAGCACATGAAGCATGCACACCGTGCTGTGCTTGAAATTTTCACCTGAAGCATTGAAAGTAAAGAATGCAGTGGAAGAAAAATAATAGTTGATTTATTTTTTGTTTATTTCATTGAATTAGAGTCCTATTGATTTGCAAATGAAATGTAAATAGAAGTGTTGGGAATACGAATATGAGTTAATATCATAGATTTTATTTGCATCTTTTCAACACTATTGCTTCCTATTTAAGCTGGTCATACTGTGGGCTGGTCCTTGCAACCATTTGAACTATAAGCTGAACTTAGGCACTAATCTTACTAGATTTGGTGTCGTTACGACATTGAGTTTTCATATATGATATGGCGTCCTCAAAACCAATATAACTTGTGATTAATTTCTTCGAACTACTACACTATGGAAAATTTGGGGTGGCTGCAATTTGTTTGATGGTACACTTGGTCGTGCAACTTCTAGGTTAATAGAGACGAACAGAAGTGGGGATTGTAGAAGGCAGCTGTGATGGATCAAAGCTAGTTTGTGTAAGAGAGCGATTTCTATGAGGGAAATTGGGGTTGTCTGCAAATTGTTTGGTATAATTGGTCGTGCAGCTTCTAGGTGATTAGAGAGGCATAGAAGTGGAGTTGCAGAAGGCAGCTGCAAACAGTATGTTACCAAAGCTAGTTCGGGGAAGACATGGCGAAGATGGGAGTTGAGATGCTGCTTCTGTGGCACTTACTAGAACCATTTAGGCTTTAAACAGTGAAGACTTATGGAATGACTGGTAAAATCTGTTGAATGTTGGCTTGATGATGATTAGCAACTGTAGTTGATGAGAAGTGTGATGTAGGTGCTAATTTATTAATAGGTAGCAAGGAATACATGTTAGCTATTGGACGGAATGCAAGTGAGAGCTCCTCAGGAAGGGGTCTTAGGCTGTCAGTAGCTGTTCATTGGTAGCACAGCATGTGCTTGTGTAACATGTACTATTACTTGATGGAATATGTGCTTCTTGCACTATTAGTAGATCGAGCTTGGCATTGACTGATGACATCAAAGGTATTGATGCATCCTGGCACTTGTTGTCAATAAAACCATGGACCTTTTCCATCTCAGTTATGGTTGCAAGAGTTGAAGTTTGTGTAGAAAGCTCTTGAACTATGTGATACAACTATTGTAATGGAAACTAGAGTCCATAAAGTATGGGAATGCATGCACATTTAACTACCTTCTTATGAGTGCTCCAGAGTTGAATGTAATTTGCTATATTTACCACATTTTCCCTTCTATGCGACTGCTCTCCTAGTCTAGAGAGTTTTGAGGACATTTAGAATAATGGCATGTCGTTGTGTTGTCTATAGTTACTTATATAGGAATTTGAACTAATTGATGTCTGGCTGATAATCAGTAGTAAAATTTCTCAAATCTCTCATGAAGCATTATTCCATTACTGAGCCCATTTATTGAATAACAGGTCAAATGATGATCGTAAATTAACAAGATTGAAAAGGGAATTACTAATAAAGAGATGAAATTACAAAAGTTTATTTTTGGATGGGCAGTCTCCCAAAGGTCTGCATGTAAATATAGACGTATTCCATGTAGTAATAGCGTAGCACTAAAACATGTCTGAGCTATTTCAAAAATGTTATGCAACGTTTAAGGCTTTCTAGTTACACAATGTGAAGTAATGAGTTACCTAGCACTTCATTTTCAACATTGGTTATTTCCCTTGTACTCATAAGAAAAATCACTTGAAGCAAAAGACTTAACGAGATCACATGGAGACTATTTCTTTATATCCACGATTGTATCCATGTTATTGGGACCATCATGTAGTAGTTTTGAGCACTCACAGTGGTCCCGGATTTTCCTACCCCTAGTAGATGGAAAACTAATCTTGGTCAAAGTTGATTTTAGCATGCCTATATTGTTTATTTACTTGTAATTCATATAAACAGATATATAGGAATCACCCCAAACTTTAGTCTACTACGGCTGACTAACCCACTGAGACAAAGTTTTGACTTACAGTTATGTTAATGCTTCCACTTTTCGAACCACCAAATTCAACTCTTCTTAACTGCCTTTAACTTATTGAATGTGGCAAAATGAGGGATATGCATCGAGACTTAATAGGCCATAATATTCTGTTAGGGGATTTATATCCATCCCATTTAAGGTTGGAACATGATCAAACTAACACCTGGATTGATAAGCTGCAAAAGAATCAAGGTACACATCCGTGTTGCATTGATGACTGTTTCAAATATATTAATGTTTCTATCAGGACATAACACTCATATTTGATGACAATACTACAGTTGGTAAACCATAATGTTTTTATAGGAAAATAAACACTCTATTTTGAAGACACTACTCAAGTTGGTGAACCTCATTTCAGGAAAATATTAATGCATTTAGAATCTTGTTGATGTGATCACCTAAAACAATCAGATTCAAGTTGCTGGGGGACTGCCTGAAAAATTCGTTGGAGAAAACTTGTAGATATGTGATGACAATACTTTAGTTGGTAAACCATAATGTTTTTAATAGGACAATGAACACTATTTTGACGACAATACTCAAGGTGGTAAACCGCACTCAAGAAAATATTAATGCATTTAGAATCTTGTAGATATATGATCACCTAAAACAATCAAGATTTGACTAGCTGGGGGCTGCCTGAAAAATTCATTGGACAAAACTTATACCTCTTGTATGCTGAATTTGACCAGTAGGAAACATTGATGAAATTAATAACTACAGGCTGGAACCTTCAAATGCATCTTTTTCTTGGAAAAAAATGGAGAACTTAGAATAAATAGTTGTACCTTTGTATGCGACATGTATGGGTTAAATGAAGATAGGGAATTGCACTTGATCCTCATAGAAATATTATTTTACGATTGTGTCAAACTGGAATACTGAATAGAATTTGCGTCTCTAAAATGCTGAGTTCACCAAAGAATTCGTTTGAACCATTTTAGTCACTCTTTTAGTTGTTCTAGGTCAATTGAATCAGGGACAGTCCATGCTAGAATGCTTAGTGGCTATGTCATAAAGAGATGGCCATTACACAATACACTGACATATAGCTAAGTATAAAAAGCAAATACAAAATATAAATATCATGTCCCATGCATCTCCCTAACACACGTCTGATATGTGTTTGACATGATAGTTGATATTTGAAGTATCCCAGCTACCTAGTGGAATCATTATTCACACAACTGATTGTTTGCTTTTGGATAAGATTAAAGTAGGCATATCACAGTTAGAGTTACAGGTAATAGTAGGTTGCGCAGCTTCTGATGGTCTCGGGTGTTAGTAGCTCCCTTGTCTACTACCCTTCCTGAGTTGCGCTAGTCAATGTTACTAAGGACACATTGGGGTGGTGGGCCTTATGTGCAAGACCTTTGCAGCTAAGCGGGGCACCTCTCAAATGTGGGGCGCACACTTGCGGTCTTGCTGCGTGTGATGCGAGGCATTGCTCCAGTTAAGTGAGATACCCATTTTAATCAGGTCGAAACCAACATCCACATATTCATAAACCCATTAACCCACTCTAAAAATAGACCTAGGGTTTTATCTCGATCGATTTCTCTCTCTCTCTCATGCAAGGAGTGATCAATGATGAGTGGAAGGTGATCAATAGTGAGGGTGAGCAAAAGTAACCGTTGACAAGCGAGGAGCGCCAACAAAGAACAGCGGTCACACCTTTGAGTTTCTTTAGAATTTTGCCACCTTACGGTTTATGATTCAGTTTTTCAGCTTTAGTTCGTTGAACTCAAACATATTTATGTTCAATCATGCTACTTGGAAGTACTCAGTTAGGTTCTTAGCAAAATAATCATATTGGTGATTGGTTAGTACTAATCAGTTCACTTTAAATTAAATTAATTAATCATGCTCTTTGTTAGTAATATATGTGCTAGGGGTTTACATATGTTGCTTATTGTATTTTGGTGATTAATCAAGGTTGAAAACTTGGTGACTAGCATAAACTCGGTGAAATTTTTTGAGTTCTTGTTTTGCCTAAGGTTGACTAGTCTAAATGTTTTATTGAAAACTATTGATCTTCGATAGTTAGATTTTCGTTGATTCTTCATTTGTAGAATGCTAAGAAAAATGTTAGTGTTAATATACTAGGATCAAATATGAATAGTTTTCTTGGAAGTTGTGAAACCGTGATTGAGAAATTTTGTTTGTGAGTCTATGAATTATGAATATATTTGATGATTAATTAAGATTTCATGTTTTGTTTTGTGGTGCTAATACTTTATCTTTGAATGTCTTTGTTAATGGGTAATAGTAGTGATAAAAGATGAGATCCTTTATGGAACTACGTGCCATTAGTTGTGCAAGAAAACTCCAAACATAAGTGTTTTTTTGGGGTAAAATCACAAATGATAGTATTATTGCGGTAGAAAGAGCATCTTATGTGGATGGAAAGAATTGTTTTCCTTAATAGAAGTCCTAATAATATAGTGAAGGAGGTAAATGGGTATAAAGAAAATCAAATGAGTGCTAGAAGACAACAAATTTTTTATAGATTACATTCTAGATCTTGATGGAGGAGAAAACATGGTTGAAATCGATGAAGATAAAAAAGCTTGAAGTTGAAAAGCTGCAAGTGATAAGGGATAAATGAAAAGGTCTAGTAGTTCGATTTTCTTCCTTGTTGACAAGTGGAAGCGAAGCATTGGTGTGTATAGTATGAGATCGTCCACAAAGAGAAAGTGCTCGGTGGATGCTTTTCTTAGCTTTGCCCTACACTATAGGTTGCTAAGGATCATAGAAGACAAAAGTTGAGGTAACCGAGTAATGAAGAAAGCCTCAACAAAGATATAATGTAGTATTTTAGAATGATGCTGTAGTTAGTGGGGGCATTTTGGCCGAACTTTCTGTCTCCCAGATTCCACTATATAAGAGAACCACTTGAGAAAGAGAAGCATACACAAGATTTAATGCAACCTCAGAAGGGATGTGAGCCAACAAAGGGCTCTTTCATGTCTAATGATATGAGTGATTAGAAGGTCATGACCTTGATACACTTAATTGTAAACTCTCCTCACTTAAAATGGTTTGTCATGCCTCTTTTGATGCTTCCAAAGAGATTAAGACCGGTGAGGGGATCTTTGAAATATAAGATGAGCAAGTTAAGGAGATAGAACCTCAGAATATTGTGCAAGTTATTACATATAACCGTGCTAATCCAAACAAGCATGGAAAAGTTTAGATATTGAGTTCCTTAATTTGATATTGATAATTTATTATGATATAGAGTAGTAATATTTACATATTTGGTTTTAGTTTTAGTAAATTCTTTGAGGCTAATATCCCTATTTTTATAGGATAATATGTGCTACTTAATGTATCAATCTTATGCTAAAGGATATTGGTAAACTACTTATGAATATGACAAGTCGTGGTATAGAAGAGATTCATCTACTCACATGAATAGAATTTATACTGATGAGAGGTTAGCCTAACTACAAGAAGCTCCTTAGAGCAGAAGTGATACAATTTGCCGCTTATTTCATGACATTGTTATACATCTATAAAAAAAAGACAGATGTTCAGTTTGGAAAAATGAGCAAAAGTAAGCGGACAAAAGATTTAAAGAGTAGTGGCTGAAAAGAGTCAATATGCTTTCTTTCTAGAACGTCGTTCACGTTCTCAGGTCTATGACTTCTCAGGTTTGTATGCTGGAACTTATAGATAGTGAGAAAAATTCAACTATAGGATACATTTATGAGGCTATGAATATAGCTAATGAAGCTATTGCAAGCTCCTTTAGTGAAGATGCAAATAAATATTTAGAGCTTTTTCATATCATTGCTAAGAGATGGAAAGTTTAGTTGCATCAGCCTTTGCATTTATTGGATATTACTAATGCAACATTTTTCTATGACCTTTCTAATATTCCAGTGGATAGGGAGATCATGACTGATTATGAATGCTTTAAATTCATTTTGAAGATGGTTTCCATATTGGACCGAGATAAGATTGGACATCAAATGGCTATATACATGAATGTGGAGGGTCTATTTAATATGGATATAGCTAGTAGAAATTAAAAAAAAAAAGTCCCTAAGTAAATGTTCATCATTGATTTATTCCCCATAAGAGCACGAAACAAGAGGAATACACTGGATTCGAAGAAGTGGGAAGATCTACTATATTGCAAGTTGACTGATATAGATGAAAATAACTAGTAGTAATTAGAGATATTTGGTGTAGGTGACAATTTAGAGAACGATAAGGTGAATGATGAGGGTGCTTCATATGGGGTGTTCTAGCTAGTGCAATGGAGCTGAAGAAGGAACTGCCTTAAATTTAAGGTTAATCAGCATAGGTTGAGAATCTTCAAGCGGTATTGCTTCATGATCGAGGTGGATAGAGTTGGATCCTGCGTATTGGCGATGAATATTTTAACAAAGAGGAAGAGGAAAGTGAGAACGATATTCCATTTGAACTAGATGATGACGTCGAGGAGAATGATTAGGCGGTTGTTATTTTTACTACTTGTTTCTCTTGTTTTGTAGACTATTTGATTTTGTTTGATATTATTCTTGACTTGACTTTTGACTTGTGGAAGATTATGAACTTTATTGTGGTGGATGTGTTAGCATTATAAATAAGACCGTATTTTGTGATTTGGTAGGTGAAATATCTTATCTTGTGCATTGTGTGCATAAAGGGACTTTGTGGCCCTACATTGCGTCTTGATAGCATTGTTACAATTTAATCTTGTACCAGAATAATCGAGGGACTGGGCACAATAGAGGGTAAAGAGGGTGTTTGGGAGGGCTTAATTTTTTAAGCTTATAAGTTATGTTAGCTTTTAGTGGCTTTTAGCTTTTATGATAAAAATATTATAAAAATTGTTTGGATTGAATAGTAATTTTTTTGGTCAAACCTAGCTTATTTAGGTGAGCTTATTATTCGCGGGGAAAGTTGTTTTGTTATTCATTGTCCTTGAATTCGTTTACAGCTTCTTTGGCCTACAACAAAATTCAAAAGAAAAATGCCTTTTATTTTAAGGCGTACAATGAAAAATTATAACTTTTTCCTGTATGAACAAACACGAGGATCTCTGTTATATCGGGATCCTCGCTTGCGTGGGTTCTTTGCCTATGCCGGGGACTTGAATCGTCCGTGGACCACCGCGCAATTCCAATCCAGGTGGAAACCCGGGTTCTGGAACTACAGACGTGAAGGGACTCGTTTCACGAAGGAAACGAAGCGCCTGAGGGGATCACACTCACGAAGGAGAGGATCGCCGGCGGGGATCGCACTCACGAAGGAGAGGATCGCCGGAGCGGGTGAGATCTACTAGGAGAAATCAGGCGCTATCGTAGTCGACCCGTTAAACACCTCGCGATTGTCGGTGAACTTCGTGCTTTCGCCGGTGCTTTCCGGGCGGGGCGGCGGCTCGTAGATCTCGCGAGAATTCTTGAAGATCGAAAGTCCACTCAAGTCTAAGCCTCCGAAAATTTCCCAAAATCCGACCTCCCAAAGTGAGGAGAACCCCTATTTATAACATAGGGGTCTTGCCCTTCGACCACTTGGCCGAGCCACCTCGCCAAGTTGGCCGAGGTGGCTCGCCATGGTAACTGAGCTACCTCCGCCACTTGGCGAGGCACCTCGGCCAAGGTGGCCGAGGTGGCTCGGCTATGGTGGTCGAGCCACCCCCCCTTGTCGAGGCACCTCGCCAAGTTGGCCGAGGTGGCTCGGGCCATTGTGGCCGAGCCCTCGCCATTTGGTCGAGGTAACTCGCCAAGCTGGCCGAGGCCGCCATTGCTTTTGCCCAAGTGAACACGAGGTTCGCCAAAATGAACCGAGGTTCGCCAAAGGCGAGGTTCGCCAAAGGCGAGGTTCGCCGAATGAACCGAGGTTCGCCAAAATGAACCGAGGTTCGCCAAAATGAACCGAGGTTCGCCAAAGGCGAGGTTCGCCAAAGGCGAGGTTCGCCAAAGGCGAGGTTCGCCAAAATGAACCGAGGTTCGCCAAACCGCAAGTTCGCCGAAGACGAGGTTCGCCAAAGGCGAGGTTCGCCGTAATGAACCGAGGTTCGCCAAAGGCGAGGTTCGCCAAAATGAACCGAGGTTCGCCAAAGGCGAGGTTCGCCAAAGGCGAGGTTCGCCAAAATGAACCGAGGTTCGCCAAAATGAACCGAGGTTCGCCAAAATGAACCGAGGTTCGCCAAAGGCGAGGTTCACCAAAAGGCGATTCACGGCCTGCTGGCCGAGTGCCATTTGGCCATTTCCGCCGTTTCTGCCTCGCTTAGGCCCCGCCTATTCGACTCTTGGCCCTCTCGGACTTAGGTTCCGTCTATTTGGTTCGGGACTAACTCTTGGTTTGTTCCGCTCAACTGCCCTGATCCGATCGCTTGCTCAAGTCCGCTTAAACTGCTTGTGACGCTGTGGTTTGCCGCCGGTTCGCTTTAACGATTCGATCCGTTTCATCGCTCAATGGTTTGTCATTCACCGACTCCCCATCACGAGTTGGTTTCGGATCTTGTAAGTATTTTTCAATGCCCAGATATTCTCCAGTGTTTCAGTCTCGCGGCTTCTACAAGCGAGCCTCGAATACTTTGGATACGATGGTTCCCGGCCTTCAGTCGGCAGAGGGTCCCAAAAGTTAGCTTCAAGTCTTCGATTCTTTCAGACCATCCAGTTCTTTGTAGGATTTCTGATAAGATCACGGTGCTGCATTTATTGTCTGACCGCTTGTTAAAATCTTGATTCGAAGCTGGGGGGTGAGTTTTGTTTGTAACTCGTGTTGGTTGGTTGTTGTTTGACTAACCATCGGACTTTGGACTTCTCCGTATGTCGGTGAACTCCTTGTTGGCTTACACGCTATCGTGTCGAATACATGGAATTTCATAACCCTCGATCGGCTAATTCTTTCATCATCACGTGTGTTGTTGGTTTAACCACAGCGGGAGGATTGATCTTTTCATGGAGATATCCTCCGAGGATCTCTTGTTAAAACAGGAAACCATTTAGCTTTCAACCATCGTCTTAGTCTTCAGTCGGCGAGTGCGACGCTTTGACCGTTGTTGGGATATGATTATCCACAGTGGGAGAAGTTTTTCGATCGACACGCTTGTCCTGTCAACATGACTCTCATGCCTCGGCCGATTATTCCTCTCTTGGATATTATGGTGGGAGGACATTAAGGGTTATCGAGTTATCCTTAAGAATATGGGTTTATTCTCCAGGAACTCCTCGTTGAAAATTTGGAAAAAATTTTATACTCATAATCCTAATTGGAGTAGGATTAGGCGACGCGTTGATCGGCGTCGATGCAATCCGCATGATCGAGTTATCCCTAAGAATATTTCTTGTGAGAATACTCTTCGAACTTCGACAAATTAGGAAATAGTTTATACTCGTAATCCTAGTTGGAGTAGGATTGGGCGAGCGCTGATCGCCGATGCAATCCGCATGATCGAAGTTATCCCTAAGAATATTTCTTGTGAGAATATTCTTCCAAACTGACAAATTAGGAAATAGTTTATACTCGTAATCCTAGTTGGAGTAGGATTGGGCCAGAGGCATCAAAAATTGCCGAAGAACCTCAAATATGACTAAATCATGAGAAGATCGAAGAACAATGTCGCCGAAATCTCAAGAAGTCAACACATGGGGAGATTGTGTCTCGCCACAAAGGCAGACACTTTGTTTGTGTCTCGCCACGAAGCGACATTTGATGTGTCTCACGTTAGCGAGATTGTTGTGTGTGCCTCTCGCGACGAAGCAGACACTTTGATGTGTCTCGCTATTAGCGCAGATTGTGTGTGCCTCGCGACGAAGCAGACACTTTGATGTGTCTCGCCATAGGCGAGACTTACTTGTGTCTCGCTAACCGGCGAGACACCCGTAATACTTGGAAAGGACTCTTGAAGGGTCTAAATCAATGCCGATGGGGCCCACTTGACTTTATCAATGCAGAGACGCTCGACATCGCATAGCGGTTACATCGCCGAAGATACCTACTCAGGCGTAATTCTAGGCATTTAATCGCGCTTAAAAAGCGTGAAAACCGCATAAAGAAATTGAAGGACGATCGCCGCCGGTCGGGCCGAGGCAAAATTTTCATACCGCCGCCGGGCCAAATGGTAGCAAAATGACATCGCCGCAAGGAGCTGCAGGGCAGCCTTCGCCGCTTAACCGCAAAATCTCCAGACTTATGACACTTGTGGGCACGCTTCCCAAAGACTATAAATACCCTCCTATGTCCACTTGGGCGGGGTCGGCCATCGAAGGGAAAAGTCAAATCCAAGCTTCGAGTTCAAGAACACGATCCACGCGGAGATTCCTCGAGTTTAAGCCTTGCCTTATTCTTGAGAAGAGTAGATATCTTACCTTGCTAAGATATTTGTCAAGTTCTTGTTTCTATGGCACTAACTAAACCCCGCCGATTCGACGATCGCCGCCGGTGGTCCACTGGATTACGCCCCCCAAGACAGCAAAGTCCCACAAAACAAGAGATCTACACTTGTAGGCTCTTTGTTCGAAGTTTGAGAGAGTTATTAAATTTTGTAATTGAAAATTAAGGTGTAATTTTCTTAAGTTTTGTAATGGAAACGCACAAAGAAATCAACTTTCGACCCAAACACGATGGCGCATTACAAGGGGAGCCAACGGCCGAGCCCGAGATCGTTGTGTCGCAGCCTTTGCAAATGACAGCCGACCTCATGGTTGATGGAATAGACTACTTCTTCGATCAAGCCAAATTCAAGAGTATCTCTCCTCTTCCACATCAAGTCCTCCTCACCCCGAAACATTGGAGGATATCATCTCTTAAGAGGGAGGTTCGCTCATTTCGCTGTGCAAGGCGATTCCCTCCTATGCAACACCCTGGATCTCAAAGCCGAGCTCCGCTTCCGACAAAGAGAGCTCGCCAAAGACGACGCCAAAAGATGGCCCGCCGGGCCGCAGGCCCCGAGTCAACGGATGGAGTTCACTATCGAACTCACGCGGATCAAAGGCATCAACAAACCGCAATTTTCAATCCGCCAAGACTTAAGGAAGAATGGGTTCTCGCCAAAAGGACCCGACAGAAGGAGCGCGCCTAAAGCGCCGGCACGGTTGCTCATGCACGCGCTATTGTTCGCAAGGCGCAGGAGTCTAAATCAACCCAAAGAACGGCTCAAAATCGCCAAGTTTGGGTCCCAAGTCAACGCCAAATTGCTTCAGAGTCCCGCCGTAATTCTTCACCGAGATAGCTGAGCCGCCTCGCCACCGAGACAGCTTTGCCGCCGCCAACAATGGTAGTAGTAAACCGCTCGCTGGCCAACAGATAGTTCAATCGCCGCCAAAAGCCAGGCAGCCCTCCATGCCTTAGCTTAAAATTTGACGCTTTCCTTTCTTCCACTTTTCCTACCGAGGTATCAACTATTAAGTCCGAACCGCCAACTTCTGTTCACGCTTTGGTCCACAATTGAGAACCAAAGTCAAAACACCGTAATGGAACGCTTGGGTCACCGATCCATAAACAACGCATGTGTCAGTCGCACCCAAATTCCAAGTGATGTTCGAATGTGCCGAGCCATCCGACGCAGCTCAAACCGAAGAATTTCGCTATGCCTCGCTTGAGCATCCCACAAGGGGTCCACGAAGTCCGAGAAGAAGAAATTGAGGCAAGGATTCGCGAAAATCACGAGAGATAACCGCACTCGTGATTCATACGTAAGCAACTTTAGATGACGGCTGCCGACGGAAGTTGTCTCTCAAGTCAAACGCCGACGCCCCCAAAAGAAGACGGTCCTCCACTAAGGACAACGCTACACTTGGGGTGGAAGTGCAACCGTGATAAACCACACCAACCACACCATCAGTCAGTGGCAACACACCTAAAGAGGACGATCGATGAAATAGGTTGTTCTTGCTCATGTGCACAACTAATCAAGACGTTGTTATCGATGTGCCCGCTCGAGTCAACGCCACCCACAAAGAGCTTCAAGATTCGAACGCTTTCCCTCACGCGAACGAAAATCAAGCCACAGCCAAGACGACATCGAAGAAGAAGGAGATCATCCATCCAAATTAATGAGTTTCCGGCGACCATTAATATGGTGAACAAAGGAAAAGGACCGCGACGGATTCGTGATCCCGATTTCACTCCCGCAGAAAAGTCAAGACCGAAGCTTCCCAGCCAGATGTCTCGCTATAATTGAAGCTACCCAACGATCGACTATAGAAGGATGCATGAGGGAGAGTCATCTCGATGATGAAGCTTCCGACATCAATTCGGCGATAGCTTCCGATGACACAATGTCAAGTGCCGTCCCCATCCCGCAGAAGCTTTTACCATTACTCCCGATGTCCCGCTCAAATGTTACAAGAAGCCTTAGCTAAGCAAAGAGAAGAGCTTAATCGAAATGAGAACAGAGATGGAGCTAGCCATGCAACAGATGAGGGAATTGCAAACCCAAACGGCAGTAATAACCTCGGTCCACCAACAAACCAATCCAACCAACAAGGTGGAGTAACCCATCATAATGTTGAAGACAGCGATTCGAGATTGATGAACACATTTACGCCGATCAACCTCCAAAGAAAGCGCGATCGCCGCCAAGGTGAAAATGATCCAATTATTCCTATTGGAAATAATCTAAAACAAGGGGAAGATGATGGCGAAAGGATGAAAGAGCTTGAAAATAAAATCAATGCTTTGATGTCCACACAGAAGTCAAAAGGACCGTATCCCGTGTCCGTGATCCGAGAGAATGGATTCAATTTCCCCCAAAATTTAATTTGATCAACTTCACGCCATTTGACGAGAGGGTCACCTTCACAACACCGATTTATTTCAAATCACATTTGGGGTAATCTCGAAACGAGCCTCGATGGTTCGGTCATTCGCCTGCATTTTCAGGAGCAGCTTCGACATTGGTATCAAGACTCAAGGCCGAGTATTAATTGCCGGAGGACATGGAAAGTTCTTTTCTCAAAGAACTTCTTCGATGACGACACCAAGTCTCAATTGGAACTCTCTTAGACGAAAAGCGTAAAAGTGGGGAGACAATCGACACCTTCGTTTATTCGCAATAAAGCTATGAATTGCGTGATCCACCATCAAGAATTCATATTGAAGACTTGCCACAACAATCTTTCTATAGAATTGCCGAAGTCATGGGGTTGTCCCACCAACTACGTGGAAAGACCTAAAAATACGAGGAGAACAAGCCAACGCTTCGTAAGGAAGAAAGTCAAAGAGGCTAAAAGATGGTCGACCCTCTAGTAAATTTTCCTCTCGTAATAGAGGAAAGGCATCCAGGATCGCTGTTGGTCAAACGCCGCAACAACGGCCAGCCAAAAGCTTCTAAATCGAATTCCACAGACATACTCTTTCAAGGACTAAGAAGTTCCAATCATCTTCAAACACCTCCTTGATAACAACAAAATCAAGTTGCCTCCAATTACAAATCAAGAGGAGGCTAACAAAACTTTGGACCCTAAATACCGTATGCACTACGAGGATCCTCCATCCTACAAAGGATTGCTTAGCTCTCAAGGCCATCATCCAAGCCTTGGTTGAAGCCGCCTTAACGCAAATAAGTCAATCAAACTTGACTCGGCTGTATACTAGTATAAACCGCCTTCAGATCCGACAGTATACGAAGTATAACTATTCCCTCTTCTCTCCCGATGAGTACAAGAGATTAAACCGCCCTCCTAATTCCTCCAATGAATATAAGAGCCCAATTTTGCAAAGAAAGCCGGGGTGGATAATCCATGAACGAGAGGTCCATTTCAAGATTGAGCGATCAAACCTTCCTACGCTTAAGACCATAATCAAAATCCCTCTCGATTCCTTCCATGAACGAGAGGTCCACTTCCATTGAGCAATCAAACCTTCCTACGCTTAGGATTGTCTCAAAACTCCTATCCCGTCAAACCTTCCTACGCTTAGGACCACGCCAAAATCCCTCTCGATTCTTTCCATGAACGAGGTCCATTTCAAGATTGAGCGATCAAACCTTCCTACGCTTAGGATTGTCTCAAATATCCGCCTCGGTCAAACCTTCCTACGCTAGGACCATGGTCAAAATCCCTCTCGATTCCTTCCATGAACGAGAGGTCCACTTTGATTGAGCAATCAAACCTTCCTACAGCTTAGGATTGTCTCAAAACTCCTATCCCGATCAAACCTTCCTACGCTTAGGATCATTTTTAATTTTCACTCCCACTTGGTCAAACCTTCCTACGCTTAGGACCACGGTCAAAATCCCTCTCGATTCCTTTTATGAATGAGAGGTCTACTCCGATAACAGGTTCGCTGCCCAAGAGAAAAACACAACGGGTCGCTACTTCCAAGAGAAAACAAAATTCCACAAGCCTACGATTCAATATCGTAGCATAGATGTCATTACCTAATGACACCTAAACTATGCCTTCATGCATAGGGATATTATCTCTGGCCCTTATCGAGATAAGTCCAGATCTAACACATACGCGGTAATCAATTCCCTGATAATTGATCAAGCTTCCACGATTCAATATCGTAGCATAAAGTCTAAGAGAATTCACTCTTTAGCACAACGTAACATGTAGAACGGACTCGATAATCTACATGCTAGCCCAACTCAAACGGTAGTTGGTAAAGGCTCATCAACCTGGATGGCCGAGGGTTTGCCAAAAATCCTATATCTATCATACAAGCAATAACTTGAGACAAATGGTTCACTCTTCCTCGCCGGTCAAGCACTTTCTCCTACCGTGATTTTAATGCACTTTGTAACTCATTGCTAATGCAAATGTGCCATTACATCGCCTCCGAAGCTCAAGCATGCTCGCATTGCATTCTCGTGGGTGGTCCTTTTGAGCAAGACTTCAGATTGCCCGCCGCGCTTCAAGTGGGACACCGTGATATTACATATAGAAGCTTTTTCGAATCTGATATTCAAAACCAGACGCTCAATGATTCTCAAGGCATTTCAATTATAACCCAAGTGGTGACTTTCAAGATGAAGATGATTAGTCCAAAATCGACTTCGACATTTCAACCAATTCAAATACAAATGCAAATGCTTATTGATCCCAAAGTATGGTCACGAACGACGCAGAGCCGTGATTCAAGAAACAAGCAAAACATGGGCCTCTTCTACAAAGTTCAACGCTGAACGTAGCAAGATCTTATCCAAAGTATTCCGCACTTCGACAAAATACGAGGAGTCCAAAACTTTGGAGGGGTATCTCGAGGCATCAAAATTGCCGAAGAACCTCAAATATGACTAAATCATGAGAAGATCGAAGAACAACGCCGCCGAAATCTCAAGAAGTCAACATAGAGATTGTGTCTCGCCACAAAGGCGAGATTACCTTGTTTGTTCTCGCCACGAGCCAGACATCTTGATGTGTCTCGCCAGTAGCGACACTTGTGTGTGCCTCGCACGAAGCGAGACACTTTGATGTGTCTCGCTATTAGCGAGACATTTTGTGTGCTCTCGCGACGAAGCGACACTTTGATGTGTCTCGCCATAGGCAGGTATCTTACTTGTGTCTCGCTAATCGGCAGACACCCGTAATACTTGGAAAGGACTCTTGAAGGGTCTAAATCAATGCCGATGGGGCCCACTTGACTTTATCAATGCAGAGACGCTCGTGACACGCGCATTAGGCGGTTACATCGCCGAAGATACCACCAGGCGTAATTTAGGCATTTAATCGCGCCTAAAAGCAGAAACCGCTAAAGAAATGAAGGACGCGATCGCCGGCCGTCCGAGGTAAACCATACCGCCGGGCCAACAGGCAGTACCACATCGCCGCTAGCGAGTAGGCAGCTTTAGCGCCGAGGCGCCTTCAGCAGCCGCCGCTAATCGCAAAATCTCCAAAGACTTATGACACTTGTGGGCACGCTTCCCAAAGACTATAAATACCCTCCTATGTCCACTTGGGCAAGGGGTCGGCCATCGAAGGGAAAAGTCGAATCCAAGCTTCCGAGTTCAAGAACACGATCCACGCGAGATTCCTCGAAGTTTAAGCCTTGCCTTATTCTTGAGAAGAGTAGATATCTTACCTTGCTAAGATATTTTGCCGTTCTTGTTTCCTTTGGCGGCACTAACTAAACCCCGCCGATTCGACGATCACGCCGGTGGTCCACGATACGCTGGCCCCCTACGCAGTAAAGTCCCACAAAACAAGAGATCTACACTTGTAGCGCCTTTTGTTCGAGTTTGTGAGAGAGTTTGAAATTTCGTAATTGAAAATTAAGGTGTAATTTTCTTAAGTTTTGTAATGGAAACGACAAAGAAATCAACTTTCGACCCAAAACATGGGCGACCGCGCCGATGCATCCGTGATGATCGAAGTTATCCCTAAGAATATTTCTTGAGAATATTCCTCCGGAACTTCTAATAAATGAAACAGCTTTATACCGAATCCTAGTTGGTAGGATTAGGCTTACTCGCTGATCGGCTTCGATGTAATCCGCATGATCGAAGCTATCCCTAAGAATATTTCTTAATACTCTTCCGAACTTCGACAAATTAGAAACAGCTTTATACCGTAATCCTAGTTGAGTAGGATTAGGCGACGCTGATCGGGCCGATGTAATCCGCATGATCGAAGTTATCCCTAAGAATATTTCTATGAGAATACTCTTCCTGAACTTCTCACAAATTAGGAAACAGCTTTATACCGTAATCCTAGTTGAGTAGGATTGACGACGCTGATCGGGCCGATGCAATCCGCGATGATCGAAGTTATCCCTAAGAATATTTCTTGAGAATATTCTTCCGAACCGACAAATTAGGAAACAGCTTTATACCGTAATCCTAGTTGAGTAGGATTGCCACGCCGCTGATCGGCCGATGCAATCCGTGATGATCGAAGTTATCTCCGAATATTTTGTGAGAATATTCTTCCGGAACTTCGACAAATTAGGAAACAGCTTTATACTGTGAATCCTAGTTGGAGTAGGATTGGGCGACGCTGATGCCGGATGAAGATCCATCCCATCTTATTATCCGCTTGGAAGCACGCTTCTTTCTTTCGTGAACACGGTGATCGAAAAGGTCCTTCTGCATGCTTTCTTCATCGCTCAGCCATCGCTGACTTCTCGGATGGCCTTTGATACGGATATGGGTTATTCGAAATGCCAAAGCCATTGTTGATGACCTCGCCTCGCTTGGAGGAAAGCTTCAGAGATCGCAAGAGCTCTGCAGTACCGGGCTTCCATACATAGCCGCCGTGACCGACGCCAGATGAGGCATGGCGCCGATGCTCGTGTTTTTACCGGGCTCGAGGTCCGATGGTAGAGAGATCGCACCACCAGCTCCTGAGTCGTTGTTGCCGACACTTATTCTTCCCTAAGCCATATCCGACCGATATTGTGGCGAAAAGGAGAGGATAATCTCGTGGGAGAGCTCCATGCCGAGGAAGATAAGATGAGTATTGAGCCGCCAAGGCCAACAAGGAAGAAGCTACTGCCGCTGCCTAAAGAACTCGACCTATCGGGGTGAAACGGTTGAGCTCGAGAGGCAACCACTTAAGACACCAACACCGATGAGGAGTCCTTCGTGGTCGAAGTTAAGAAGAACTCCACCAGCTTACAATGGTGAAGTGTTCTCCTTGAAAAAGAAATCCTTTGTCATAGACTTGATGTTTAAAAATTGTAGCTTCTTCTATATTTGCTTCAAATGAATAAGATCCATTCTTTTCATTGTTTATTATGATTCTTTTACTTCACGTAAATAATTAACCATAATACTATAGGATTTTTGGCAAACCTCAACCATCAACGGGTTTGATTAGCCTTTACCAACTACCGCTTGAGTTGGGCTAGGCGGATTATCTCGATCCGCTCAAGACGTGACGCTGTGCTAAAAGAATGAAACTCTTCTAGACTTGTTGCTATGATATTGAATACATAGGCTTGCATTCTTTACTTCGCGCAAGAGACCACCCGCAACGCTGCAGTTACATAGACTCATCCCTACTTAGGCTTCGGATAAAATTCTGAATCAAACTCGTGTCTTCTTCAATCTAAAGACTAAACCGCAACGCTGCGGTGAGGCGCTGGCTTTATCCCTTCTTAGGCTTCGGATAAAATTCCCCTGTAATCAAACTCGTGTCTTCAATCTAAAAGACTAAACCGCAACGCTGCGGTGTGAGGCGCTATTTTATCCCTTCTTAGGCTTCGGATAAAATTCCCAAGAATCAAACTCGTGTCTTCTTCAATCTAAAAGACTAAACCGCAACGCTGGGTATGAGGCGCTGGCTTTATCCCTTCTTAGGCTTCGGATAAAATTTAATCAAACTCGTATCTTCTTCTTCAATCGAGAAAGACTAAACCGCAACGTGTGTGAGGCTTGGCTTTAGGTTATTGGCCAACCCCCACCAACGGGTTTGATGAGCCTTTACCAACCACCGCTTGAGTTGGCTAGCATGTAGATTATCTAAACTGCTCTACACACAACGTTGTGCTAAAAGAATGAAACTCTCTTAGACTTAATGCTACGATGTTGAATACGTAGGCTTCGGCTCTTTTCACTCGAAGATTCAACTCGCCAGCTGCGAAGGCCACCTATCCTCGCTTAGGATTCGATCAAATTCCCCAAGAAGAATCTTGATTAAGGAATTTTGCTGATAGGATTAAATTGGTGAGAGGAGGAACTTTATGTTCTATTTCTCGTATCGAAGCCAATAGCAGTGGCCTCGCTATAGCAATCAAGAGGGTTTAGACGTTCTTCACGGACGACTTGACTCCCAACAATCTTGGTGCATACCTTCACGGCCGCTTACCTAAGATGCAAGTTCCAGATACCTTCAATCGCGCCACCGAAAAGAGATGGAACTAAAAGTGGATCTCCACTCGAGAACCGAAGACTCAGCGACCTTCACCGACATCCCGGTCCGAAAATCCCGACGATACCTTCACCGGCTACCTAAGATGAAAGATGGAACTAAAAGTGGATCTCCACTTCGAACCAAAAGACTCAGCGACCTTCAAATGACATCCCCGTCTCGAAAATCCCACAAGATACCTTCACCGGCGCTACCTAAGATGAAAGATGGAACTAAAAGTGGATCTCCACCGAGAACCGAAAAGACTCAAACCTTCACGACATCCCGGGTCTGAAAATCCCTACAAGATACCTTCAACGGCTACCTAAGATGAAAGATGGAAAGAACCCTTCCGCTTATCAAAGGATCTTACGCTTGGAGAGGAAGAATTTTATATTCTATCTCCTACAGAAAAGGGATTTTGAGTGGGCCTCTTGTTCATAGAAGGAATCAAGAGGAGATTTTGGTAATGTACCGTGCATTTATGGCCCACCGCCAAGGAATTTGATCGGTGGGGAAATTATGATGGAGGATAAATCTAGGGTTATCCTCAGGAAAGTGGGTGAAACATCCCACGAGGAACTTCCCCGCTGAACGGGTTATCCCCAAGATACTAAGGGTAGTATTTCTTCAGAACTTCTCATTTATCTAAGATTAATTGCCTGGCCGCCATTTTGGGTAATTAGGCGATAGGCACCATTAGAGTAGACCGCTTCTATTACAAACTAACCCTCCCATTTAGGTTCGAATTTACCTTTCTTCTGGAGTGAGGATTATCGGCCGCCGAAAGCGAGGACCAAATCTCCTTCTTTGAAACTCCGCTGTCGCACTTTCTTGTTGAAAGCTCGACATCCTAGCTTGGTAGAACTCAATGCATTGTTGAGCCTCCAAGCGCTTCTCATCTAACATCTCAAGCTCTTCGAGACGCTTCGATGTTGTTCTTCTATCGCCATCTCTCTGAAAGGGCGGCGCGGCGACGAACTCGATTTCCAATGGGAGAACTGCCACACCCGTAGACCAAGGAGTACGGGTCGCCTCCTAAGCTAGGCATCACAGCGATATGCCCGTGAGTGCAAGCCCGAAGTTTATCCCCAGCCTCGCTTGTTATTTTTCACAAGCTTCAACAAAATTTTGATGATTGTCTTGTTGAATGCCTCGCTAATCCATTTGTACCGGATTATAAGCCGCTGACGAGACGCCTTGTATTTTGAATTTCTCGCAAAACCTAATGAAGGAATTGCCGATGAATTGGGGACCGCTGTCATGCACGATCCGCCTGGAACACCGCGGTAGATGACATGGTGTTTGATAAATTTGATGACTGTATCGCTTTTACTTCTTTTAACGGATTGCTTCAGCCCACTTAGAGAAGTAGTCGGTGATCGCTAGAATAAACCGACGCTTTGATGACGGAGGAAAATGGGACCTACAACGCCCATTCCCCATGTCTCAATGGCCGTGATGTGGCCGGCGATGCAACCGCCTCGAGGCCGATGCATATAATTCGCGGAATTTGACACGATGGCATCTCCGAAGCATACAATTGCGCCATTAATCATTGTTGGCCAAAAGTAGCCCATTCTCCGATCCGATCAGAGTTTGGGACCAGCCGGTGCGCACTACATTCGCTTTGTGTGTTTCTCAAGGACCTCTTCGCCTCTTTGTTTGAGAGGCATCGGAGTAAAGACCATCATACCCCTACGATATAACATCCGGGTTTCCGGTCATAGAAGAATCTTGGAGCTCTTCGATTGACTCTCTCTCCTTCACGCCTTCTCGCAAAATACCATGCAAGACGTAATCGATGATAGGAAAGCCAATCTCGGCTCCAACTTAGTTTGGGTTGCATGTACCTCTTGGTAACTACTCCTTTATCTTCTTGTACCTCATCATATATTGGTACGAAGAGTTGATGAGTCCCGACCGTAACTAGTTGCTCGGTTTCGAAGGTTGTGCTAACGACATCGCTTAACGCCAATGCATCCGCTGAGAGCTTTTGGAGGCGGATATATTCGATGAAGAACTCTTCAACGAAGTCCGCCATTTCGACTACCGATGATAAGGAATTAGATCCGATTTCTAACCAGAGTCTCCACTGATCGCTTAACTATCAATTGCGAATCCAGACGCCGAGATATTCAATCAGCCTTGGCTAAACTAAGTCCAATAAGTAGCCATTGTATTCGCCACATTATTAGAGCACGGTTCGTGAGTGAATAAGCACGGGCATGACATGATTCGGGAAATCAAGACAACTCCGACTCCACCGAGATTTTAGAACATCCCGGCACTTGCCACATTAGTGGCCCGAGAAGTCGGCCAAAATACAATCGCCATATTTGTTGGTGCGATGTAGTGTTGACTTCCGGACTTCATCCGAAGATCATCATATAGCTCAACCGCCCGCTGTCGATCAGTTCAAGAGATCGCAAATCGCTTGTCCTTTGACCGACTTTTGTTGTTTGAAGTGCAAGTCATATGGGACAAGAGCAAGGCCCATTTCGCCAAACGCCAACTCATTGAGGCCTGGTCATAAATATTCGGACCGGATTTACGCGAGATAACATAAATCGCCCGTCCACTAAATAGTGTCGCATCAATCGCGAACACTAATGCAAGGCACCGCTTCACCATGGGTATCGAGACTCACCACTAATGTTCGCCTGTAATACATCGCCGCTCGCGGACCGCCGCCGCCGCCCCGCACGGTAAGCGCACTTAACGAGTGATCCGCTGCCTTGATGTAAATCAAGAACGCCTTTATCAAGGTGCGACAAGAACAGAGGTTTAGAGAGATACAACTTGATCTCTTCGAACGCCGACAAAGGCCGCCCCAAATAAACGCATACTCTTCTTGTTCAACTTAGAGAACGTTGGCACTTCCTGATAGGTTCGATATGAACCGCCGGATGTACGCCAATCGCCTCTTGTAACCCCTGAAGTTCTCGATGAGGTTGCAATTTTGAATCGCCTTTACTTTGTCGATCGACGGGATTCCTTTGTCGTGACGACGGGTTTGGAACTTGCCACCGACATCCCAAGGAAGGATTTGGCAGATTCATCTTTAGTTGATGAGTTCGCATGAGCTCAATACCGCTCTAAGATCTTTAATGTGATCTCCTCTTGTCACGCCTTTTAACTAAATCGCCGACGAGCATTCGACCATTTTCCTGAGATGATCCCGAAAATTGCTCACTGATATGTGGCACCGATTTTTGAGGCCGAACGGCATGACCGTAGCAATATATACCGAGCATGCCTCAACGCCGTGCTTGGCATCCCTGTGCATCTTGATCCGATTGTAACCCGAAACCATCCATGAATGACATTCTTCAAATCCACACGTATTGTCGACTATGACATCGTGATTGGAAGAGGAAAGTCATCCTTCCGCAAGCAGCCGCTCAGCTCTCAGAAGTCGCTACGCATCCTAATCGAACCATTCTTCTTCATGACCGACTATATTCGCCACCCAACCGGATGTTGAATTTCTATGAATCCCGCATTCTATGAGTTTCTTCACTTCCAACCATTGCTTGCAATATTTGTGGACTAAACCGCCTTTGCCGCTTGCTTGACAGTTTGACATCCATCTTGATGTTGAGGCGATGTGTCGCCACATTAGGGTCGAAGTCCCGCATGTCCTCGTGAACTCCGTGCTAATACATCGATATACTCCCCGATTAAGGCAATTAATCGCTCTTCTTCCGAGGGAAGAGTATTGCGATGTTTATGAGTTTAGGATGCTCTTCATCACCCATATTAACCGACTACCTCGCCCCTAGTGGGGGTTCTCTTTGTTCAATCTATCCCCAAACCGCTTCTTGAGTTGATGGATCCATGGGTCTTCCCATGTTGGCATATCTTCATCATTCTCAACAGTAGCGTGGATCGACCGTAGCCATATTTGACATCAAAGCCTTGAAAGCTTCTCCTCCTCCGGTGTGTCTAATCCCAAGTCAAGAATCGACGAATGTCCGCCTCCCATCGGGTGGATTATTATCAATCATCCACTAGCATTCATCTTCTCCGAGGAGGATTCAGATCCCAATCCTCGCCTAAAGGCATAGTAGTTATCCGGCCTCCCCTTGGGACATATGTCGCTGGGAGGGACTCGAGACCTCACCAAAACATAGACCTCCCCTTGTGTCAGTTATACCCCACTTCTTCATGATTCCTGTTTCGACTATATCCTCAATGTGTGGAGGATAGGCCCGCTGTCATCTTCATCTTCTAAGAAATGATCAGCGATGGAACCGATTCTCTTTTTCCGTAAACCAAGTCTTTTTCACTACTTGATCTTCGTGGATGACGAAGTGTTGTCCCAAAAGAGTCTCGAACCGCTTTTGTGTAAAGCAAAATGACCGAAGGTGTGCAACTCGATTGTTGTATAAACCTCGCCATCACATTATTCAAAGACAAAGGATACTCTAAATCGCCATTTATTGATTCATCGCAATTTGCCACTCATAATGTTCATCCGACGATTCTTCATCGCCAAGATTGATTACAAGGTACAATGTCATTTAAAATAAAACCTCCACTATAATCAAGCCCGCTTCAGACGCCTTTCTACCGTCTGCGTTCTTGGGCCGATGATTCGGACTCATTACCGTAGGAGAGAATCGAAATAATTCTCCATCCCCTTAAACGGTTGTTTGTCCGCATCACCGCCTTTGATCATTGTTCGTGGTTCACATACTTGAGACATCGATGAAGAGTAGATGGACTATAACGCTATCAGGATCCAAGGTCACCCAACAATAAGTTATAGGAAGTCTCTGGCACAATCACATAGCAGTGACTTCGACTTTAAGTCCCCATTTGGCACTTTATCCGATTTTACCAAGCGGCGAGACCGGGTGTTAAACCCGTGATCATCGTACTCGCCGACGCCTACCGCGTGGATTCCAAGGTGATACATGAGGCTAGGGCATGATGCTCACAGCCGAACCCGGATCGACTTGATCCTGTTAACTTCACTAGAGCCAATATACCGCGTGAAGTATAGCGCCTATCGCTGGAATTCCCCGCAGACATATCCTCTTTGTAAAAGTGATGTGGGAAGTGTTTAGCCGCAAGGTTAGATTGTTGGGTCGACTTTCCGACTCGCTTAATCGTGAGGAAGACTTCCGAGTCGGCCGTATTTTGAAGAGCTCTTGTTTCTTTTGACAATCGCAACAACTCATAAAGAGTGATTCTTGCGAATATTAGCCGCTGGGCCATAACGCCGTTTATATGGGGAGTTGGAACTTCCGCTTGTCTCTTCTAATCGGGTGGTTGAACCTAGACCGCCTTCGAGTCGAACTTTGTGGTCGCTTCGGCTGTGGCTTCTTTGGCGCCACCGCGCGCTTTCTCGGCGCCAGTGAGGAAAATCGCTGGTACCCCCACCGACAGCCGCCTTGGCATTTGGGTCGGGACTTCCGTACTTGTATTTGTACTGTCCGCCTCGGTGGCGGTGTTCTCGAAAGTCACTATCTTTTCATTGGTGAAACTATTCTACCTTGATGGGATTACAAATGAGTTTCAATAAAAATCGCTTTTATAAGGCTTTTACAATGAAAAAATGATAAAAATTACAACTTTCCTCCTTAGAACAAACGGATCCGCTTATCGGATCCCGCTATGGGATTCTTTGCCCGTGTCGGATGTATTCCGTGGACCACCGCCGCATTCCTTTCCCAATTGTTGATCGAACGAGATCCGATTCGATCTAGATCTAAAAATCCTCCTTTTTAACGGGAATTCTTAGATCGACGATCCGAGATCTAAACGAATGAGATTAATTCGCCAAGGAATTAATCAACGAGTGAACGAGATCGCCAAGCTTAACTGTTATTTTCTTCGATCAAGGCCAAGCTTGATCCAAAGGATGGTTTGTTCAATATTGACCTACCAAGTGATGTGTCAATATTTCATCTTTTTCGAGGTGCCCATTTCTCATAAATAACGCTTCATCGCCCAATATTGACCTACCAAGTGATGTGTCAATATGATGTTTATTGTCTAACATCGCCTACCAAGCGATGTGCCGATATTTCAACCTCGCTATCCTCACAATTGAGGCTTGTTTACAATCTAGTTGTTTGTAAATAGAGGAGAGATTTTTAAAGTTGCCTAAAAGAAACTCCTCGAAAACTCACCATACCGAGGGGAAAAGTATGCTAGTCCAACTCAAACGGCAGCTGGTAAAGACATACCAAGTCCGTTGATAGTCGGGAGTTTGCTAAAATTTATTGCAAATGCAAATTGGCGCAACAAAATTTTGAGGGAACACAAAAGATGGAATTTTATTCATCATGTAATCAAAGATATACAAGTTACAAGTGCTCAACAAACCGACGGATTTCGAGGCAAGTGTGACCATAGCTTCCTGTGAGCGTTTTAATCTCTTCGGTAGCTTGATTATGGAGATCATTGTCGAG
>CM022708.1:12295732-12359645 GCA_012295165.1 Asparagus setaceus | reverse complement strand
GCATTTATTGTCCGACCGCTTGTTGAAATCTTGATTCAAGCCGGTGGGTGAGTTTTGCTTGTAACTCGTGGCTCGCTGGTTGTTGTTTGACTAACCATCTGACTTTTGACTTATCCCATGTCGGCTAACCTTTGTTGGCTTACATGTTGGTTGTGTCGAAAGTACATGGAATTTCATAACCCTCACCGGCTACTCTATGCATGCCTTTTATATAGACACTGGACCTAAGTTTTCTCTAAAGTCTCTTCATGCATTAAATGCGTTCCTTCAGGTATACCTAACTAAATAACAACTCGTGTCACTTCACATAACTAAATTGCAATGTGCAATTTATGTTCACACTTGGTTCATTTGCCTGGCATGCAGGCCAAAGGATTCTCTGATTCTCGAAAATATTGTTTTTTCATGTGATCCTTATTACAGCACTTCATCTCTCTAATTCTCTTGCAATGTGCTGATACAACTCCTTTATACAATAAAGATTGAATTGCATATTCAATTTCTATTTACACTTAAACTTTCAATTGTAGTCGGACCTGTTCATAGTTTCTTTTAAATCGGTAAAAAAAAAAGGCAAACTTGGTACGTACAAAGAGAGCATACTAAATAAATTACTTTTCTAATTCATTTCTTCAAAACTTTCTAAATTTTTTCCTGTTAGACAGCAGTCAACTTTCACTGACTTGCTAGTTAATTAATTACTCAGAGATCAATCTCAAAAGTGTAAATTGAAAAGTAGGGGATCGTCGCTAAGCAAATTAACTAAAAAGAAGAGTCAATGGAGACAAGAAAGGTTTGGTAAAATAGTTAAGAAAATGCATGGCTTTTATTTCTTAGCAGACAGTTGCATCGGCTGAAAGCAACCTAAGATCAATTAAGTACGTAGCTGGAGCTTTTATTCAATCTTAACTAACAACTTTTCACGAGATCTCCCTCAATTTAAGCCTAAAATCAAGTCTCTGGCATTAAAAGTGAAGAAGTACACTGGAACTTGGTGTACAAGTAAACAAACATAGAGAATCAAAATAAAAGGTCATTCTCACTTTGATATTCATGTAATTTTAATGAGAGTTTGGTTGACTCATTTCACTTAGTAGTCATCGATCAGTGATGCGTGTTAGATTGGTTATAGGTTTGAACATGACAACACTTTTTTTTCTTCTTTTTTTCCTGTCTTCAAGGACCAACATTTCCACGCTGAGTCGTTCGCAAAGAATATGTAATATGAAACAGTTAAGGATCATTTTCAAATAGAAGTAGATTTCAATTGTCAAATAAGATAATGACATGATATAATTATTGTGACAATGATAGAGAGGATCTAGGGTAGTTAATCCATCGGATTAAGTTGAAAATACCCTGAAATTTAAGTTATTTGCCATGGATTAACAGGGAACTGTTTTTTGCCCACTCCTTTTGATTTTTCCGCACAAGGAGAACTCACTCATTCCATAAATTTTTATTACATGTTAAACGAAATTAATACAGTTCGGGAGTTAGTGACCTACTTAACCAAATGACAATTAACAAATAACAAGATCAAAGTTTTTATTCAACAGTTACTATATATAGGATATGAAATGAAACAATATATACAAGGAGAAATTTTAAAAGAGGCCTTTTTATAAATATTTAAAGAAAAGTTCGAATATTTATAAAATCGACATCTTTTGGCCGCCTTATCAAGGCTGGTCAAAAGAGGTCGATTTTGCAAAATATGAGTTTAAAACACACGGACTACTAGTCCCGTGTGTTTAGTGGTCGCTAATCGCTCTAAACAACCGAAACCCACGGGACTAGTAGTCCCGGGATTTCTACACGCAACAAAACCACTCAAATCCCGCCACTTCTCCATCGCCCTTTCTCTCTATCACTAGCCCGGCTTCCACTCTCCCCCTCCTTTACTCTCCGGACTCCACGCCCCGACTCAAATCCAATTTTATCCCCCTTTCAAATCATAAAACCCTAACCTTAATCTCTCCTCCAGAGCCTCCCCATCTCCGCCTCTTCCTCATCCCGGAGCGAGAGGAGATTCACTGCCCGAAGAACAACGATGGCTCCGAGGAGCAGTGATGGGTCCGAAGAATCGCGATGGCGATCGGAACGAAAGTCGCCGTCCGAGATCGCTGAGGCTTAAGATCCAGCGCCGGAGCGTGGGAGATCAATGGAGGAGGTCGATGCCGAGATTAGAGCTAGGTCAAGCTTTACCGAGGATGCCGATGTTAAGGATATGGTGTTTGAAGAGGTTAGGGTTTCGGATCGGGCGAGGAGAAGATGGAGAACGCTCAAGAAGTTAAGGAGATGGTGTTTGAAGAGGCTAGGATTTCGAAGTGGGTTTTGTTCTTGTGTAGAAAACTCACGGACTACTAGTCCCGTGGGTTTCAGTTTGTTTAGGCGTGATTAACCATCATCTACGGGACTAGTAGTCCCGTATTTTAAAATTATATTTGTAAAATCGACCTCTTTTGGCCGGCAGCGGTGAAAAGAGGTAATTTTATTGCAAATATTATCAAAAAGATCTCTTTAAAAAATTCTCCTATATACAAACTTGGAAGAGTCTGGTAGAATGCGACAATGTAACAAGATCACAGTTTCAAAGCCTACAACAACTAAACTAATATGATATAGTGAATACGAATTTTCTCCCTAGTTGAAAAAGAAAGCATAAGAGGACTCATCTAATATATACTTAAGGAAAAATATGGTATTAAATCTGACCATTAAAGTTACATTTTCGTAAACAATAGTTATTTATTTCACTTATATGACCCAACAACTTTTTGGGGACAAGAAATTTTCCAAAGCATATAATTTTTGCTTTGAGAAAACTGCCAAGCACAAGTTTCTAGACTTGTATAATCTAGAATGAAAGAGGTAATGTAACCAAAGTCGATATATACAAAATAAATTCTTCAATAAAGAAGCTTATCTCATATAATGATTTTTAGTGGTAGTTATCTCATAACAATCAGGAAAGGGAGGAGAAAAAAACTACTATTTCAAAGGAAAAAGAACATGTAATTGGGATAGACTGACCTCTTGAGCAGACATGATATCAAAATCCTCCCCAAATTGTTACTCTTAATCTTGTATGAGGTCAAAGACATGATTGAATGCAGCGCTGATAACACTGGACCGCCAAATCTTCGGCAATTCTGCAAATGACAACAAGAGTAAAGCTGAAGAACATTATCAACGCTGCACTCAATTATGCTTTTGATCCGGATCTCCCTATTTTCTCCCATCTAATACCAGCCTTTCTTATTTATACATGGTTCTTACTCCATACAAGAATCCAAACCAAAGTAGTACATAGACTGTACTGCATAATGGAAACATAGCTTTGAATGTACTGCACTTCTTGGATTCCATTTGAGATGCGCAAATCTCGTACCGCATCACTTCGTTGGAGGTTGAGTTGGTACATTGTACTGCAAGCTGTTAGTAGTACTAAGGTCTCAAACTGATCCCCTGGTTGTACTATGATGACAGCTCACTAGAAACAAGCAGTTATGATAAATTTCCAATAAAACTGTAACACTGTATTATGTACATCAATCTTCAAAAGCACATTGAGAAAATTCAACATCTCTTGTCACCAAGGGTTAATCTTTAACATGATGAGCAAAACAACGTATATATCAAAGAAATTCTTGAGACAACATAAACATATGTGGAGAATAAAAGGATAAATTATCTGCATGATACAGGCCAATTAAATAAAACACTTGTATAGAAAACCTTTAGAAGGGTCAAAGATGACCCCAAAGTGATCGGCGAGCTTGACGATGTTGAGCTGGATTCTTACTCTTGGTGACCACCACGCGCTGAAAAGCCCTCTCAGATCCATCTCTCTTGGTGGATCTACACACATCCATCTGTATCTGTCTACCCCTTCTCACTGGCGTGTATATTATTCGGCCCAAACCGCCTTCAACATCAGCACGACCTTCATCTTCTTCCTCTTCTTCGTCATCATGAAATATGCTAGTCTCTGCAACATCAGAAGCATAGGGAACTAGACTGTCTTCGAATTCACTCTCCTCATTGTCCTCAGACCTGAACTGGTCCTCTGTTAAGAAATGCGAAATTAGTTAGAAAATTGAAATACCATGGTTTGACAACATTAAAGCACAGAAGCAAGTTTTTCAATATTACAAGTGAAGAATACAAAGACCAACTGGCTAAAAGCTACATGAACTCTTACAGACCAACTGATTTAAAGATGAAAGATTTAAGGAACCAACAATCCAAGAAATCAATTAATTAGTGCACAAGATACAATCTATAGTGAGAGTCTTGACTCTACTCTTTTTTAATCTGGTTATGTAGTTCAGTAGTTTGATCTCATTAGTGATTAGTAGATATTTAGTTCAATGCACATAATAGTTCAGCAGTTTGATCTCAATAGAGATAGCAGAGAGAAGGTGGGTGGATAGATGAAAAGGGGAGGGAACAAGGGAGGCAGAGAGGGAGCAAGACAGATGGATGAAGAGGGAGAAATTTGTTCTTTTATCACATAGATACCCCTCAGGGTAAACAAGTCAGAAAAAAGTCCATGGAGATAATCAAGATAGTGAAGAAACCACAACCAAATAACTTTCATCTTTGTTGTCAATATATATAAAGCAAGATATTACAGTCACTGTTATTAAAGGCGCACTGCTGATGGGGGCATGAGCCAGGAGGTACAGCGCGTTGGAGGAGCGTCCTGCAGCAGAGGTGCAGCGCATGCTCTGTGCGGCTCAGAGGCCGCATTCTGCCTTTGGTGAGGCAGTATTGAGGCGTTTCCTCAGTAAATGATATGATACCCATTTTAATTTGATTTGATACCCGTTTTTTATTAAATGAATTGTCCTGCAGCATAGCTGCGTGTTACAGCGCACCTCGAAGACTGCATCCTACCTTTGGTGAGGCTGGTTTTAGGCGTTGCCTCAAAAATTTGTTAGTCTATGAATTAAGAACATGTATATAGATTAACTTAAAATTTGATGTTTTTGGTATAGATGTTGATATTTGATATTTGAATGTCTTCATTAGCAGGTAGCGGTTGTGTTATATTGTGACCCAAATTGCTATTGGGCCTATGGGCCATTTATCTTATTTTGCACTATGTAATATGTAAACCTAAGTGAGAGAAAATAGAATTTGAGTTCTCACCAAAATATCTTTCTCCGGCCTCCCTCTCTCCTCTTCCCAACTTCTCAAATCCCTAACAACCGGTATCGAGCCGCCATCGATCCACCGCCGCCGGTTCGTCACCATCGCCGTCGGCCGAAGTCCTTGCTTGTTGTAGGCGAGCAGCGGCAACGAGATCGGCTTCGTGCCATCAGAGCTTGGTCGACCTCGACCCGCCATTAGCGGCTCCTCAGGATCCCCATCCCGCCGGTTGTAGCTCCTCCTCGTCGAGATCCGTCGCTGGTCGAATTAAATCCGTCGCTGGTTCGTGGACAGCCGCTCTTGCTCGTGTTTGAGAGCTCCTCGACCTTCGCGCCGTCCGAGGAGTCGCCGTTGGAGTTCTGACTGGTTTGGTTTTGATTGGGGATCCTTTGAGAGGGTTGCTGGCTTGGTTTTGATTGGGGATCCTTGGGTGATCAAGAAGGCCTGGGCCTAGTCCAACGGCCCACACTGCACTTGTTGGGTGCATTGAGTTATTTTAATTTTCAGTTGCAGTTTTTGTTTCCGCTCTCCTTCGAGCATTCCCTTAAGCTTTTGGTGATTTGATTAAATTTGAAGCTGTGTTAAATTGGGATTTGTGAATGGAGATGTCCGGAAAATTTGATATTGAGAAGTATGATGGGAAGACGAGTTTTGCACTTTGGCAAGTGCGGATGGCCGCCATATTGTCCAGTCTTGGAATTAAGGGCGCCATTTATGGGAGAGATAAGTTGGTTGAAGCCGTTACCGATAAAAAGTGGCTAGATATGGATGATAAAGCTCTTTCGACTATCCAATTGTGTTTGAGCAATTCTACACTTCAAGAGGTCCTTTCGGAAAAGACCGCCAAGGGTTTATGGGAGAAATTGGAGAGTATCTACATGAAGAAGTCCCTTACCAACCGATTGCGATTAAAGTTGCGCCTCTACACTCTTCGTATGGTAGAAGGTACATCCATTTCCGATCATATTTCGGAGTTTGCATCATTGTTAAATGATTTGGACAAGTTGGGTGCTAAGGTAGAGGATGAGGACCAAGCTTTGTTGTTGTTGTGCTCATTGCCGGCTTCTTATAAGGCTTTTAGAGACATGATGATTTATAGTAGAGATAATATTACTCTTGAGGATGTGAAGAGTAATTTGCAAGCCAAGTTGCATATTGATAATGAAATGACCAATTTGGAGAAAGGAGATCAAGGTGTTGGTTTGGTTGTGGATCGGGGTAGGTCGAAGGACAAAACCCCGAAATATTCAAGAGCCCGTTCAAAGTCAAGACACAAGAATCTCACTTGTAATTATTGTAAGAAGAAGGGACACATTCTAGCCGATTGTTTCAAGCTCAAGAACAAACAAAAGGTGGATAAAGGTGCTTCTTCGGGAGAGGCCAATGTGGCCAATTGTGATACGGTGGATACTTTGTGTGTGGTTGATACCAACATTGATGACAAGAATTGTTGGGTTATGGATACGGGTGCTTCACAACACATGACTCCAAATCGAGATTGGTTTGAGACCTATGAGCCTACGGAGGGTAAAGTGCTCATGGGTAATAGCAATTTGTGCAAGGTTGCCGGGATTGGCTCGGTAAAGATCAAGTTTCATGATGGCAAGATCCGAAGGTTGACGGGTGTGAGGCACATACCCAATTTGACAAAGAATCTAATTTCTTTGGGTTCTTTAGAAGAAAGGGGATACAAGTTCCAAAGTGAAGGTGGAGTCCTCCGGTTGTCAAAAGGGGCTCTCACAATCATGAGAGCAAGAAGAGTTGGAACTCTCTATTTCTTGCAAGGTTCCACGGTCCGCGAACCGGCGCTAGCGGCTCCTCCCTGATGCGGATGTTACCACGTTGTGGCATATGAGGTTGGGGCATATGACCGAGCGAGGAATGACCATCTTGAGTAAGAGAGGCTTGTTGTGCGGCCAATGCACGGGCAATATGGAGTTTTGTGAGCATTGTGTATTTGGCAAGCAAAAGAGATTGAGCTTCTCGTGACCATTCATTCGACCAAGGGAACATTGGATTACATTCATTCTGGATCTTTGGGGACCTTCTCAAGTGCCATCTAAAGGTAATGGTTCTCGTTATATGCTCACTTTCATTGATGATTTCTCAAGGAAGCTTTGGGTTTATTTCTTGAAAGATAAAAGTGAAGTGTTCAAATACTTCAAAGAATGGAAGTCTCTTATGGAAAAGCAAATGGGAAGGAAAGTGAAGAGGTTGAGAACCGATAATGGTTTGGAATTTTGCAACCGTGAGTTTGATAACTTTTGCAAGGCCGAAGGGATTGTTCGTCATAAGACGGTTGTATACACTCCACAACAAAATGGTGTTGCCGAAAGAACCGTCGGACACTACTTGAAAGGGCTCGGTGTATGCTTTCCAATGCGGGTTTGGGTAAGGAGTTTTGGGTCGAGGCCATAAGCACGCATGCTACTTGATGAATCGATCTCCTACCACTTCAATTGAATGCAAGACACCCGAAGAAGTATGGTCGGGTAAGCCGGCCGATTATTCGAGCTTGCGGGTGTTTGGTTGTCCCGCCTATTTCCATGTGAATGAAGGAAAGTTGGAGCCAAGAGCGAAGAAGTGTATTTTTGTTGGGTATCCCATGAATGTGAAGGGGTACAAATTATGGTGTCCTCAATTGTCCAAGTTCCTCATCTCAAGGGATGTTACATTTGATGAGTCGGCCATGTTGAAGACACAAGGTGGAGCACCCGAGCCGACTAGTAAGGAGGACAAGACATTTGAGAAGAAGGTGGAGTTTGAGGTGCCGGTCCAACAAGGTGACGAGGCCACGTCACATCATGAAGATGCTCATGTCGAAGAAGAGGAAGAAGAAGATCAACCATATGCTTTGGCGAGGGACCGCACAAGAAGGGAAATCCGACCACCCGCAAGATATGGATATTCCGATTATGCTTATTGTTTGGCTATTAGAAGATTTGGATTCAAGCGAGCCATCTTGTTATAAAGAGGCGATCTCTTCCAAGAATGCAACCGATTGGGTTGCGCCATGAATGAAGAGTTGAATTCATTGCAACATAACCAAACTTGGACTCTTGTGAAGCCGCCTAGTGGCAAGAGGATTGTAGGTTGCAAGTGGGTTTTAAGAAGAAGGTCGATGGCTCAAATTCGGGATATTAGATACAAGGCAAGACTTGTGGCTAAGGGTTATAGCCAAGTCCAAGGTGTGGACTTTAATGAGGTGTTCTCCCGTGGTAAAGCATACCTCCATTCGAAGTTTTGCTCTCTTTGGTTGCAATGAAGGATTTGGAGTTGGAACAATTGGATGTGAAAACCGCCTTCTTGCATGGTGATTTAGAAGAGCAAATTTACATGAAGCGTAGGAGGGTTTTGAAGTCGGGAAAGGAGGACCATGTTTGTTTGTTGAAGAAGTCTCTATGGCCTCAAGCAATCCCCGCGGCAATGGTACAAGAAATTTGACTCATTCATGGTGAGTATTGGTTTTCACCGTTCTAGCTATGATAGTTGTGTTTACTTCAAGAAGCTAGTGGATGATGAGTTCATCTATTTGTTGCTCTACGTTGATGACATGTTGATTGCGGCCTCCGATTTGGGAGAAATTCGGAGGGTGAAGGAGCAACTTGGTTCGGCATTTGAGATGAAAGATTTAGGGGCCGCCAAAAGGATCCTTGGTATGGAGATCACAAGGGACCGGTCCAATCGAAAATTATTTCTTTCACAAAAGAGTTTCGCCGAGAAGGTGATACGCCGATTTGGTGTGGAGAAGGCAAAGGTTGTGTCTACTCCTCTTGCGACGCATTTCAAGCTTAGCGCCGATATGAGCCCGAAATCCGATCATGAGAAGAGCTATATGGAGAAAGTTCCATATTCAAGTGCGGTCGGGAGTCTTATGTACTTGATGGTGTGTACTCGGCCCGACATAGCTCAAGCCGTTAGTGTGGTAAGTAGGTACCTCTCTTGTCCCGGAAAAGGGCATTGGGAAGCGGTGAAGTGGATTTTCCGCTATTTGAAGGGTACCATTGATGCTCATTTGGAGTTTGGAAGAAGCAATGATAACCTAACGGGTTATGTGGATGCGGATTTTGCGGGTGATCTTGATAAGAGACGGTCTTTGACCGGTTATGTGTTTACTTTTGGAGGATGTGCAATTAGTTGGAAGTCTCAACTTCAATCAACCGTTGCACTCTCAAGCACCGAAGCCGAGTATATGGCAATTACCGAGGCTATTAAGGAGGCTATTTGGCTCAAGGCTTTTGTTGGTGAGATGTCATCATTTGAGGGTCCTATTGAGATATATTGTGACAACCAAAGTGCCGTTCATTTGACGAAGGATCGCATGTACCATGAGAGGACCAAGCACATTGACATTCGGTATCATTTTGTTCGAGATGTGATCTCGGAAGGGAAGGTTGTCGTGAAGAAGATTGGTACCGAGTCAAATCCCGCCGATATGCTCACTAAGCCTCTTCCAATTGCAAAGTTCAAGTTTTGCTCAAGTTCGGTGTTGCTTTGTTTCTAGCTTGTCGCTAGTTGTCTTTTGTTGCTAGTTTATACTAGTTGTGTCTTTATGTTTGTTTGTTTTTTGTTTAAGTTAGTTTGTGCTTAGTTTGTTTGGGCGCAATTTGTCTCAAGGTGGAGATTGTTATATTGTGACCCAAATTGCTATTGGGCCAATGGGCCATTTATCTTATTTTGCACTATGTAATATGTAAACCTAAGTGAGAGAAAATAGAATTTGAGTTCTCACCAAAATATCTTGTCTCAGCCTCCCTCTCTCCTCTTCCCAACTTCTCAAATCCCTAACAGGTTGGAGGCAAGATCCTACATGGAACTACACATGAGTAGTTGAACAAGGAATTCAAACAAACCAAGTGTATTTTTATGATAAGATCACAATTAGTGGTGTATCGTGGCAAAAGGTATTTATTATCGGGAGGAAAAGGAGGCGGATAAAGATTTCTCTTTGTAAAGAAGTCCCCTGTAGTGTAATAGATAGAAGCAAGAGAGTACTAGAAGATGAGGTATGGAAGATTACATTCAAATCTCGACGAGGAGAAATCATGGTGGAAATCAATGGAGATGCAAAGGTTGAAGTTGAAAATTATGAAAGGTTAAAAGTGTATCGGTTCCTCAATCATCTTCCTTACAAGCTAGCACATGCGATGATGATTTCTCTTACATCAACAAAACGAATTGAATATTAATGTAGGAGAAATCATAGTGGAAATCGACGAAAATGAAGAGCTATAAGGGATAATATGAAAGGTGTAGCCCATCCTTGATCATCTTCCTTATCAACAAAACAAAAGGGAAGCACTAGTGCGATAGTGTTGGACCTTCCACAAAGAGGAAGTGCCAGATTGATGTTTTTCTAATCTTTGACCATGCACTAGAGGTTGCCAAGGGTAATGAAGGCAAACCGAAAATCCGGTATGGAAGAAAACATCAACAAAAATGCGTGACTAAAGTGCATCAAGGTATTGCCCGTTTATGTATCAAGATTGAATTTTCTCCCGTAAAGCATGGCTTAAGTCTTTATGAATAATGTTGAAAGCAGTGTAGCCTTTAGGCCAAATATGTTGTCCAACATTCTACCATTTAATAGAACCAACACTTAAGAAAGCAAAGAGGTACATGAAAGATTTATTGAAACTTCACAACAAAGATGTTCTATGGAAAATTTCGTGAAAGTAAGTGGGCAAGCGATTCAAGGGCGAGCAAATGAAAATTCAATATGCCTCCCTCTTGAAATGTCATTAGCGCTCTCAAGATCACGACTCCTCTCGGTTTAAGAAATCGGAAGTTGTAAATAATGAGAAGAAGTTATCTACACGATACATTTATGAGGCTATGAATAGAGCTAAGGCGCTTGTTGCAAGCTCCTTTAATTACGATGAAAAGAAATATCCTGCTTTTTCACATCATTGATACGAGATGGAAAGTTCAATTGCATCAGCTTCTTGCGTATATTACTTTTAATCTAGCATTTTCCTATAACCACCCTAATGTTCAAAGGGTAGAAAGATCATGACTGGCCTTTATAATGTTTGACTTATGAACTATTTTGTGATTTAGTGAGTAGAATAATACATCTGAGTTTTCATGTGAAAATTTATAAACATGCCTCATTTTTGTTTGTTATCTTGAAAAAATATATTTCTTTGCTTCACTAAGGCATGGGCATCACCTTCCGCCATGGTCTAAGCAAAGGAACTTTGCACCACAGCATTGCCTTGCGCTTGATAAAGGCGTGATGAATTCTATCATATTCTTGTTCCAACTAATGATCGATTTTAAATTGTTGATCATATTACCAAAAGATGTTAGAAATTATTAGCACCATAACCATGTGAAAGTGGTCTAATGCATGATAAATTCACATATCCAGACCTGAAAGCTGAAAAAGATTTAAAGAAGAATTTAGTTTTTTTATTTATTTTAATTGAGATATTTAGTTAGGCTTTTAGTTAGGGTTCGAGTTTATTGTTTTGTTGTGATTGAATTGTTATCTAATTAGGGTGTTATTTGATGTTAGATTAGTTAGGATTAGATTTTATTTTATCCCTATAAAAGGGTGTATTTCTTCATTTTAGGGAGGAGAAGAATATTTGTGAGAAACTCTGTATGTGAATTGCAGATAATATTAGCTATGGGATTTGCTGGCATGTGTAAGTGTTCAAGTGTGAAGCTCAACATTTGTATAATTTCTTTATTAAATGAGAAATACAATTTTTATGTTTGTTATTTTATTACTTTTTATCCGATAAGTCTCCTCAAAAGATGTCTACTATCATTCGCATTATTTGGTATTAGAGCCGGAATGATTCATTGTTTCAAACTTCCACATCTCTATTGGATAGTGATTTGATCTACTGTACTCTTATCATTTGTTACCAGACATGTTAGGACAGATTTACATATCCACATCCGAAGCTAAAAAAGATTTCATGAAGATTTTAGTCATGATTTTTATTTTTATTTAAGTTGAGATCTATAGTTAGGATTGAGTTTATTATTTAGTTGTAATTGAATTGTTATTTAATTAAGATGACATACGATTTCATCTATTAATTAGGATTAGATTTTGTTATTCCTCTAAAAGGGTTGTATGTTCTTCATTTTAAGGAAAGGAGAGAATAATATTTGTGTGTAAACTTGCATGTGAATTGTAGCTAGTAGTAAACATGTGAGTTGCCAGCATGTGAAGCACTCGAGTGTGAAGCCCAATATTTGTATCTTTTTTTCTTAAATGACAAGGGCAATTTCTATATTTATTTTTTATTATTTTTTATCCAAATAAATCTCCTCAACAAATCTCCACAGTCCGTTCCGCATCATTTGGTATCAAAGCTAAAAAAATCCATCGTTTCAGCTTCACATCAGCAATACTGCAAATAAGAATCCATCAATGCTATCCAATTTTAAACACACTCGTGAGTTTCTTCCAGAGAGAGATTTGATGTAGGGCAGATTTACATATTGAGATCTGAAAAACTGAAAAAGATTTGGTAAAGATTTTAATTATGATTTTTAGTTTTCTCTTAGTTGAGATCTTTAGTTAGGATTGAGTTTATTGTTCGGTTGTGATTGAATAGTTATTTAATTAGGATGTTATTTGATGTTATCTATTAGTTAGAATTGAATTTATTGTATTCCTATAAATGAGATCGTAATTCTTCATTTTCGGGAGAGGAGAGAAGAATGTTTGAGTAACCCTGTATGTGAATTGCAGCTATTCTGAGGCATGTAAATTGTCGACATATAAAGTGTCATACTTTTTTTTTCTTAAATGAGAAGTGCAATTTCAATAAGTATTCTTTATAACTAGAATTTGAATGTCTTATTGTCAGTTGATGCAACGTATCATTAACTATTTCTTGATTCTCCATTAATTTGCATTTGTATCCAGCAAAGAAAAAATAAATATAATGGAAATCTAGTAGGATGCAAACGGTTCGGGTATGGCTTGGATATGATACTTACCATATTCATATCTGCTTACCAATCACAGATATGGATAGACCTTGGCTAGGAAAACGCATATACATATCCGCTAAAATCAGCTACAAATATGTAGATGCATGCGGATACATAAGCGGATATACATGCGGATACAATATTATGAGAAAACTAGATAATATTAAAAAATATAGTTCAAATGATTCAAGAGAGTTCATAATATGTTTGTTATATCTGAAAAGCTTAGATTAGATCTCTTGATCAGCAATATTAGCCTCAAATCCAAAGGATTAAAACTGTTGCAACTGTATATTCAACATTTATTCGGATATTTCATATACCGATCCGGATATTTCACTACATATCCGTAACTATATCCTATCGGTTATAGATTTTAATAACTATATGTGTATCGTAATTGACATGGATCAGATATTTCCTCGGATCTGATTTCTTTTGCACCCCTAAAATCTAGACATGTATAAGTAATAAAAAGATTTAGGGATTGGTTATTTATTTTTAGATGCTAATTTTTATATTTATTGTAAGTAGTGTAGGTCCATATCAAAGATATTTGAATTTTTTCATTGATGGGTAGTGGTAAAAGACAAGATCCTACATTAAAATACACTCATTAGTTAAGGAAGCAAACGACAACAAATACATGTCTATTTTGTGATAAGATCACAAATGGTGATTACCACGAGAAGAGTATCTTATCGAGACGAAGAGGAATTTTTTTAAAAAAAAGTCTTTTTGTAAAAAAAAGTCTCAGCGATGTGATATATGAGCTTAAGGAGTACAAAGAGAGGAAAGAAAGTGTTAGAAGACAAGTCGTGGAAGACTTCATTCCGTAACTTGGAGATGAAAATTAATGACGATGAATAGCTTGAAGTTAAACTACAAGGGGCAATGGAAAAGGTGTTACTTCATCTCGATCATCTTCCTCAATGGCAAGAGGTAAGAGAAATTATTGGTGCGCAGAGTGTGGCACATCTCCTACAAACAAAGAAAGGTCGACAATGCATTTCTCACATTTTGACCCCGCACAATAGGTCACCAAGGATGATAGAATGAGAAAGTTGAGGTAGTTGCTTATTGAATATGCAATTCTAAAAGTGCATCAAGATATTTCTTGTTAATAGTATCAAGCTAGAATACCCTTAATGTTGCATGACTTAGGTTTTACAAAAATCTTGTACAAGCCAATGGGAAACTATGGGCCAAATTTGTCACTCCCGACATTCCACCGTCCAAAGGAGACTCTGCTTAAGGAGTACAACAAATATCTAATGGAACCTCACTAAGGTATAAGCTACGAAAGTGTTACTTCATGTTTGATGGTTAAGAGTGACATGAAATACGTGATGTTAATTAACATTCTCGTGAACTATCCAATGGTGTTTCATTCCTCTATTGAGGCTTCCGAGGAGTGCACCGGTTTAATATATTTTTTGAGCAGTTTTAGGTGATAGAACCTCAAAATATTATGTTGCCCTTACAGATAACCACGCTAATCTCAAAAGCATGTAGAAGTTTAGATATTGAGATCCTTTTGATTATAAGTAGCTTTGATGTGAAACACTGTGTGTGCAGGTAGGCAAATCGGCGACAACAATGCTTCACCAAATTAGCGATCAATCTAGGCAGGAAGCTTAAAAAGTAAAGTGACGCTGACGACGGGTTTTAAACAAAGTTGCAATGTACTCAGTTTATGACCTTGTAAATTATTCAGAAAATGAATGTAATGGTTTATACTTGTAATAAAAGTTCGACTTGTAATATTTAGGTCAGCAATTGTATGCAGTCAAACAGAATCACTCGCTCACTAGTCAAACAGAATACAGCACAATCACCAATGATACTAAAATTGATAATAACATAAATATGACAGTAGTTCCTACGATACTGGGTCGAAAGAAAATGAAACCTTTGTCGTCCTGAATAGGCTCGACGTGAGGATTCTCTAGAGGTGGTACGACGACGCCGAATATGAGGGGAGGAAGTTCTTCGAGAGCTACGTAATTGGGATGAAGAGGGGCGTCTGGGTAGAAACGTCAGTGCCACGAACTGATTCCTAGTTGGCTCTCCACACTAGCGACGATCTGAGGAGTCACGCATTCGACATATCCGTCTGAAGTGTCGAAGGACTGATAGTCAAACTACTGAGAAAATCAGAAATCAACCACCATCTCCGGATCATTCACGCACTGGGCTGCCACCGTGGCTACCATGCACTAGTGGGCCGCGAATCAGGACCCGAACTAATGAAGAATGAACGGCTCGAAGGCGGGCTGGGGTGCTTGTGTGGAAGCGAGAGAGGGAGCAGTGGGAAGCGTGGAAGGAAGAGAGGGTGGGCTGAGGGTTGGCCAAGCTAAATGAAATCGAAGCATTCATCGGTCGGGTCGTAATCATAGGTCAAAGAAGAAAAGGCTTAAAAGGTCGCTTAACCGACAAGTGGTCGATCTCAGATAAAGTTCAGAACAAGAGGTCGATGAGAGACAAATTCATCAAAGAAGAAAACAAACCATGAAAAGGAGGCAAATCCTGGAAGGGCAGCGCAAAACAAGTCAGAAACAGAAGAACAATAAAAAGCAATTCACTCAAAATTATTCATTCAATAATTCAAAATCTGATTACAATTGTGTTTAAGTAGACTTTGAAATACAAAATCCCTCAAATCTCTCTCAATCAATTACAATCAGATTAGCTACTAAATCTAACCATAATTTGAAATTTAAAATTCAAAATTCTAAAATTTAAATTTAAACTAAAATGGAAAGCTTGCTGAATCAACTCTAGCTGCGGAATCTGTCTTCAATCAACTCAAAACTAGATATTAGGGATCTGGTGCGAAGCTGAAATACAGCGTCTCCTGCGCTGATAAACACGGCGAAAATCCCGTGCACGTGCCCGGATGTCCACATCATTCTCCCCAGGTGGGAGAGAACTCAACCCCGCCGAAAGTACAAGTCGATCGCCGTCAGACGCTTCAAGAAGATCTGGGGCCAACCTCTGTAAATCCCTTCGATCGAGCCAAGTATCATCAGACTCAGGTCGACCTTTCCAACGTACCAAGTACCTGCGGATACCACCATCGCTAGTAGAAATAATGTTATCAATAATACTATCAATGTCATGTGCTGCATATGGGGGTGATATCTGGGGAAGTGGAGGTAAAGAAGAGCTCTCAGAAATAGGCTCAGGGGTAGGCTCATCAACTAGTGGGTTGTCGGGATTAAAATGTGGACCTTTGTACTCTACTAAATCTTCAATATTAAAAGTCAAACCAATATTAAAACCTTCAGGAAGGTCGAGAACATAGGCATTATCATTAATTTTCTTGAGAATTTTGAAAGGCCCTGCACTTCGTGCATGCAACTTTTAACAGCTGAGGAAACCGCCCGACGATCCGACCATCACATGATCACCAACACTAATCTTTGAACCTCCTTTTTAGATTTGCACGCAGTTTATAGTTGGCATTGCTGTCATTGATCTTTTCACTTATTTCTTTATGCAAATCATGAATGCGAGATGCAAATGCAGATGCTGACTTAGATACTCTATGATGTGGAGACATGGGGACAAGATCTATAGGTTGCCTAGGCTTATACCTATACACGACCTCAGCTGGACTGATACTTGTAGACCTATTCACGGAGTTATTATAAGCAAATTCAGCAGTAGGCAGATGTTGATCCCAATCCCTAAGATTCTCACCAACTAGCGTTCTCAAAAGGTTACCTAAGCTCCTATTAACTACCTCAGTCTGACCATCGGTCTGAGGATGAAAAGCCGTTGAGAATTGAAGCTTAGTTCCCATTTTGTGCCAAAAGGTTTTTAAAAAATAGCTGGTAAATTTAGCATCCCTATCAGACACAATTGTTTTCGGTAGTCCGTGCAGTTTAACAACTTCATTAAAATATAGCTTGGCTACATGAGAAGCGTTGGAGGTTTTGGAGCACGATATGAAGTGGGCCATTTTGGAGAATCGGTCCACAACAATAAGGACGGAATCGTGTTTTCTAATTGTCTTTGGAAGCCCTAACACGAAATCCATACTGGCATCCTGCCAAGGACAATTTGGGACGGGGAGAGGAGTGTATAAACCCGTATTTTGTTTACATTGCTTAGCCAGTTGGCAGGTGTGACATCCACCCACTAACCTAACAACGTCACGCTTAATACTTGGCCAATAAAAGCGAGATTCAACTGCCTCGATAGTCTTGCTATTTCCGAAATGTCCTGCAAGGCCTCCAGCATGTAGTTCCCAAATTAAAAATTCTATCAGTGATGTGCTGGGAATACACAACTTGCGAAGATGAAAAAGATATCCATCCTTCAGGAGAAAACAATCTATTTCACGGGTCACTCCATCATTCAGTAAAGCGAAAACTTCACAAAAATTAGGACACGACTCATATTGATCTTTGATTTTCTCAAAACCGACTACTTCCGCGCTCATAATGGAAAGAAGATGCATGCGACGACTGAGTGCATCAGCGGCCTTATTCTCTACTCCCGCTTTATGTTTGATCGTATAGGTGTAGTCCTGGAGGAACTCAACCCATCGACCATGTCTGGCATTCAATTTCTTTTGAGAGTGAATATACCGAAGGGCCTCGTGGTCAGAATATATGACAAATTCTTTCGGTAACAAGTAATGACGCCAGTGTCGAAGAGATTGTATTACCGCATAGAATTCTTTATCATAGGTGGAATAACGTTGCCTAGTGTCATTAAGCTTCTCACTAAAGTAAGCAATGGGATGTCCTTCTTGAGATAGGACTCCACCTATGCCAATACCAGAGGCATCGCATGCAATTTCAAAGACCTTAGAGAAATCCGGCAGGCGCATTACAGGTGCCTGCGACATTCTTTGCTTGATCTCCACAAATGCCTTGGTAGCGGCTTTTGACCACTCGAATTCCCCCTTTTTCAAACAATCAGTAATAGGGGCTATAATGGTACTGAAACCCTTAATAAACCGACGATAAAAAGTAGCGAGTCCATGGAAGCTTCGAACATCTCTAATGTTCTTGAGCTCGGGCCACTCTTCGATAGCTCTAACTTTCTCAGGGTCAGCGGACTCTCCTTCAGAAGAGACTACAAACCCTAGAAAAATAACTTGTTGTGTAAGAAAAGTATATTTCTTAGGATTGGCATAGAGTTGTTCTTTTCTTAACATGGCACAAACTTGACGCAGATGATCTATGTGTTGCTCACGAGAGTTACTATAAATAAGGATGTCATCAAAGTATACTACCAAGAAGTTTCCAGCGAACGGGCGGAGTACTTGAGTCATCACTCTCATAAAAGTGCTCGGAGCATTAGTCAAGCCAAAGGGCATGACCATCCATTCGTACAATCCATCTTTCGTCTTGAAAGCAGTTTTCCATTCGTCACCGGGACGGATACGAATCTGATGGTAGCCACTCTTAAGATCAATCTTAGAAAAGATAGTGGCTCCAGACATCAAGTAAGCATGTCATCCAACCGGGGAATGGGAAAACGGTATTTCACGGTGATCTTGTTGATCGCGCGGCTATCCACACACATACGCCATGTTCCATCTTTTTTTGGCGTTAGTAATACGGGGACCGCACAGGGACTCATGCTTTCTTTCACAAAGCCTTTCTTTAGCAGCTCATTGACTTGCCTCTTCAGTTCTGCTTGTTCATTGGGGTTCATCCTGTAGTGAGGCAAATTACGAAGAGTTGCTGCCGGGACTAAATCAATTGCGTGTTGGATGTCACGCATCGGGGGAAGTTGATCCGAGAGGTCCTTAGGGAAAACGTCAGCGAATTCTTCCAACAAAAGAGCGACTTCTAGAGGAATCATATCGGCGCTATTCTTAGGAGTTTTTCTAGCGGCGAGGATGAAGAATGGGGTTCCATTTGCTAACTCTCGGTCGATCTCTTTGGCTCCAATCAGGTTAACGCCTTTGAAAGATTTAGTTGGAGTGGGCTGCTTATCACTAACTTTTGGTTGAACTGGAAGGATCTTAACCTTCTTCCCATCGTGCTCGAACAATAGCATGTTTGACCGTCCGAAGATATGAACATCATTATCAAACAGCCAGGGTCTTCCAAGAATGATTTGACCCACGTCCATCTTCAGAACATCGCACCAAACTTGGTCCTTATAAATGGCCAATTGGAGAGGGACTAGACATCTTTCTTGGACATGAAGTGTAGTATCATTGATCCATGATACATTGTATGGGTTAGGATGGGGTACAGCCTTAAGACCAATCTTGGCTATCACAGCTGAGGAGACCGCATTAATGCAGCTTCCACTATCTAAGATCACTTTATAATTTTTATCGCCAATCTTGGTGAACGTGTGGAAAATAGAAGTACGTCTCCAATTATCAACAGTCTTGGGTTGGGAGATGGCGCATCTAACAACAGATATGGTGGGGGATTTAATTTGCCTAAGACAACTTAGAATATGATCATCTACGCCCTCCTCAAAATCATCGGTATCATCATCAATTTGATCGACAAATTCATCGTCGTTAAGCTCAGGTTCATATTCATATTGGCCATCGATGAAAGAGATCTTGTGACGAGTCGGGCAATTCGCCGAAACATGTCCATACCCTTGACACTTGTAGCATTTGACGTGAGGGCCAATCTTGGAGAAATCTTTCTCGGACTCCTTGCCCTTGGGGTCGACTCTAGGCTGGGAAGAATTAGGGTTAGATCGATTCTGGGTTTGATTAGAGGTAGTGGCACGGGAAGTTTGGAAGGAATGGGACCGAAAATCTTGACTCCTATGAGATTGGTGAGATTTAGCTTCATCTAAATCTTGAACTAAAGCGTAGGCTCTTTCAAGGGTATCTACTCCTCTAGCAAAGAGTTTAGTTTGGAGGTCGCTTCTTAATCCAACTCGAAACTTTGATAAGACCTTCATTGGTGCCTCTTGCTCGATGGTGCTGCATCGCGTAAACAATTTGTCAAATTGGGCAACATACTCCTTTGCAGACTTGGTTCCTTAAGTGAGGCGATGCCACTTGTCAAGTAACCTCTGATAGAACGACGGCGGAAGGTATTTTCGTTTCAGTTCGTCGGCCATCTCTCGCTAAGTCAAAATTGGTAATTCGCCTCTAATATGCCGTAGTATCTCGAGGTTGGACCAATATTGGCAGGCCGGTCCGGTAAGCTTCATTGCGGCAAACTTGACTTTTCGAGGCTCACAAGGCACTACCAAAATAGAGATCCATGTTTTTCACCAATCCAAGAAAGCTTATGGTCGAGCTTGCCATCGGGTCAGGCTTCGACCTTAATACTCCTCGTATTGGCGACGGATCGGCACGTTGATGGAGAAGGCGATGAACGATATGACCATGTCCATTTCCTTGATCTTGCGGCGGCGGAGTTGCAACACGCGCTTCTTCAAGCCTAGCGAACCTTTCGTTGGTTACGTTTTGAAAATCTGTCAGGGTCTCACGGGTAGTTCTACATCCTTAACCTATGGCACCTAATTGTCCTGCTAGCTCATCGATTTTCTTAAGGATTGCGGAATCTATATTGCCTGACATGCTGGACTCACCAGATGATTCACTTGACTCTCCTTATCGATATGGTAGACCCGTGCGAGTGGGCATGCACTAAAACCTAAATGAGGTGAATGGTATGCGCTAACAGCTAAATGAACTGACTGGTAATTAATTTTTATTTTTTTTATATAAATAAGACTCAATTAAACTAGTCTAAATTTTCCTAACCTAGAACCACGCTCTGATACCAAAAATGATGTGAAACACTGTGTGTGCAGGTAGGCAGATCGGCGACAACAATGCTTCACCAAATCAGCAATCGATCTAGGCAGGAAGCTTAAAAAGTAAAGTGACGCTGACGACCGGTTTTAAACAAAGTTGCAATGTACTCAGTTTATGACCTTGTAAATTATTCAGAAAATGAATGTAATGGTTTATTCTTGTAATAAAAGTTCGACTTGTAATATTGAGATAACAATTGTATGCAGTCAAACAGAATCACTCGCTCACTAGTCAAACAGAATACAGCACAATCACCAATGATACTAAAATTGATAATAACATAAATATGACAGTAGTCCCTACGATACTGGGTCGAAAGAAAATGAAACCTTTGTCGTCCTGAATAGGCTCGACGTGAGGATTCTCTAGAGGTGGTACGACGACGCCGAATATGAGGGGAGGAAGTTCTCCTCCGAGAGCTACGTAATTGGGATGAAGAGGGCGCGGGTAGAAACGCCGGCAAGTTACCTAACTGATTCCTAGTTGGCTCTCCACGCTAGCGACGATCTGAGGAGTCACGCGTTCAACATATCCGTCTGGAGTGTCGAAGGACTGATAGTCGAACCACTAAGAAAACTATAAATCAACCACGCCGGTCTCTGGATCATACACGAATTGGGCATCTTTGGCTTCAGGGGTGGCCATGCACTAGTGGGCCATGAATCAAACTAACCGATGAAGAATGAACGGCAAGGCGGGCTCGGGTGACCGGCCGTGGAGGCAGAGGAGACGTGGAGGGCTGGGTTTGGAGAGGAAGATAGTGGGCGTGGGGTGGCGTGGAGGCGGAGGAGAAGGTGGGGAAGGTCGGGTTGGGTTGGGTCAGGGAGGAGAAGGGTGGAGGTAGGAGGGCTCGGGTCGGGTCTCTGCGGGGAGAGAGAGGAAGGGAAGGGTGGGGTCATGGGGTGCTGGAGGGAAGGAGAGAGGGCGAAGGGAGGGAGGTGGGAAGGTATGGTGAGGAAAGGGAGAGAGAGAACGAGAGTGGTGGGTAGAGGAATGGAAGGGAGGAGGCGGCTGGAGGGAGGGCTTGGGAGAGGAAACAAGAGAGGAGAGAGAACAAATTAATTAGGGTTTCACACCTTAACAAAGCAATTAGCACTCAAAATTTAATTCATTCAATAATTCAAAATCTGATTACAATTGTGTTTAAGTAGACTTTGAAATACAAAATCCCTCAAATCTCTCTCAATCAATTACAATCAGATTAGCTACTAAATCTAACCATAATTTAAAATTTAAAATTCAAAATTCAAAAATTCAAAATTAAACTAGAATGGAAAGCTTGCTGAATCAACTCTAGCTGCGGAATCTGTCTTCAATCAACTCAAAACCAGATAATAGGGATCTGGTATGGGCTGAAATACTGCCTCTACTGATAAACACGGCGAAAATCCCGTGCACGTGCCCGGATGTCCACATCAAGCTTATTGCGTAATTTAGTTCTAATATTGAAATATGTTTCGTTATAGGAAAATTAAAGGATAAATATCCACATTTGTACTGGACACCACATATTGCTCATTATACTAACCTTGTGCTAAAGGATATTGGTAAATTACAAATTGTGAAGATGATCTTGAGTCGAGATATCAAAGTGACGGCAGTCATGTACTTACATGGATGGGTTTTAACTTTTGAGGTTGATGGAAAATAAGGAATAAGTACATGGAACTCTTCAGACCAATATTGTCATAATCTGTTACTTCTTTCAAGACTTGTCGAGCATCCGCAAGCCAAAAAAAAGCAATCTTAGAAAGATGTTTTTCTTAAAAAATGGAGGGAAAGTAAGTGATCAAGAGATCCAAAGGAAAGATCGGCTAAAAAAATAGTTAAATTTGTCTTCCTTCAAGAAACTTGCTGTTCGCATTCTCACGCTTATCCTCCTCTTGTGCATTGTCACGACCCCAATATTCCTAACCACAAAGAAATGTTGGAGCTGAACTAAACCTGCTAACGTTTTTCCTCCACATATGATCCATATCGAGATTTATCAAATAACCACCAAATTTCCACTTCAATGAGCTAAATCAAATTCAATAACAATTATCTTCAATAATCAAAAGTCTCCAATAATCCAGCTTAAATGAGATAAATAAATGTTCGTCAACTTGAAATGAAGTTCAACCTAAAGGAGAAAATCTCATTATTACAAAATCTTTCAAACTTCAACTAATATTAAATATTTATTTATCCTTCACCTAACGAAAAATAGATATCTCCAATTAATCAAAGAACATCCAGGTTCCTCAATTCTTCCTATGAATTATGAGACTAACTTTATCTAAACTCAAGTCTTTGAAAAAGGAGAACATAACAAAGTGATTTTACAACTCAATAAGTAGATGAATCTATAAATTATAAACTGTTAACAAAAACTAAATATATAAATCCTAATAAATCAAAAGTAATGTAAACAGATTTATATGCAAGAGAAATATCGTCAAAATATCATTATACCATTTTTCCGCAATGAGTCAAAACAATATTTCACGCAAATGGGAAACTAAGCAGGTCACATCTCTATAAGGTGAACACTTCAAACTCCGATTGACTTAGTAACCCCTCAATTACTAAGCCTGTAGTTTCGAGACTGTGAGAGCCAAATTTAACCTCATAGTGCTAAAATAATCTTATAGAGGTACAGTGAGCCCAATGAAACTTATTTTTTTCCTACATCAACTGTTACATTGAAACGAGATGCACACGTTTTCTATTAATGAACAGTTCATAGAGTCAAAATATTACAATAATGTCAAAGGCAAACCAATCGTCAAAATCAAACTACATATGCATCTTGATCAAATATTATATGGAAAACAACTCGAGGAATTGCAAAACATAAACTGACATTTCCGTAATATTGATGTTCAAACAAAACATAGGTCGAAAGCAAAACTATTGACCAAATCTGTAAAACAATCTATACAAGCATATTCAGATGCACATAACATACTTTAGAAGCAGAAAAATACTCAATGCATAATGAATAAGTTTACCCCTTACCTTAACCCAACCAGCAACCTAAAAATTCACTCACAGTGCCTCTGCTGAAATTCTAGGGACCCCTAAAGAATAAATAATATAACAAACAGCCAGTGTATAAAATATCGGCCGATATATCGATATATTGAGTTTTACAGCAACCCACAATGATATTTATGGGTTTATAGCGTTTTTCGATGTCTAGAACTTTTTTTCAATATATTGGCCGATATCCGATATATCTAGATATTCGCTATATTGACTAATTTTGGCTTTTTTTTTGTTTGGATTTCCAACTCAACCCAAATACCAAATAAAATCCTTGTTCTGCTTCAGAAATTACAATCAATTTCACAAAAATCCTAACCCTTATAATTTTGGCGCTTCCCCCTCTCTCGTACCTTTCTCGCTCTCGCTCTCCGTCGGTAAAAGCTCTCTCTCTTTCCATCCTCTCTATCTCTTCTTTGTCTCTCCCCCTTTCTCTCTCTGCCCTCTCTCTTTGCCCTCGCTCTCTCTTCCTCACTCTCTCTGCCCTCTCTCTCATTCTCTCCTCTTTTCCTGCCCTCTCTTTGCCCACTATCTCTCCGCCCTCTCTTCTTTGTCCCTCTCCCCTCTTTCTCTTTATCCACCCCTTTCTCTATCTCTCTACTTCTCAATTCTCTCTCTATGTCTCTTTTGATGTTATGCACTTTGAAGGTTCCATGATGCAATCGAAAAGAAAGTTTCTACAATCTGTTAGTCATCCTGAATATATATTATGATGCAATTTCTTATGTTTCGAAATCATTAAATATGCTTAGATTACATATTAGAATGTTATAATATGCATGAACATCATCTAATATGACATCCTGATATTTATTACATATCCCCGGTATATCCCCAATTTTCGCAATTAGGTATGGATTTTGGTCGTCCGATATTTACGCAATATCAAATATTTAAAATGCAAACATCAATACAAACATCCTACTAATTAATATACATATATAGACACATATGAAGCCATTCAATCAATTTATATTATCTTAATAAATTTAGTAACCTAGTTGCTTTCTCTACTTTGCTCGGCAAGAAATGGCAAAGACCCAAAAGTTTCTAACCACGCCTAGAAAGATTAACATCTCATATACTATCGGGTACAAGAGGCCATTAATTTACTAATTTATTTCATAAAATACATGTAAAAAAGATGTGCAAGTGCAAGCTAAGGAATCTAGCCCTAGTCTCTATAACAAAATCTAACAAGTGTAGTCATGATTGATATCACATAGAGCAAGATCTAAATAAATTAATGTAAGATTTGTTGTACCACCATCCACACCAGTCTATCTAAAAAAAGAATTGCTAGAGAATAGGGAGACGAGTGGGAGATCAAGGCCCAGGATTCGTGAAGAATGGCTGCTCTTACTACTAGGAATGCAAGAGATGTTACTGGAGCTCAATGGGGCATTGAAGGACTCAATAATTTTATTGAAATGTAGAGTGGATTTATGAGAGACAGGCAGAATCAGCAGAGGCAAATGAAAATGTTGAAAAAACAGTTAGAGGCAACCGGAACATTGCGCAAATAACTGTGTTCAAAAGAAAATGAAAGCTGGGGACAATGACTTTGTAAAGTTTAGGAAGATGTCTTGAGGTGAAACGGAAAATCGTCAAAAAACCTCGAATGAACAGAACCATGAATAGTACCCACAAGGTGTCACTTTTGTTTTTTTTATTTTTTTAATGAATAAAAGATCAAATAAAGAAAGTTAAAAGATAAATAGGTTAGACCCAATTCAATCATAGCATCTAACTTTAAAAACGATGGAAAATGACGGTTTCACACATGATCGTCCAATAAAAAATGCAATGGCTTCACACATTTGATGAATCACTCCACAGCTTTCAACTCTAATTGTATTCATCATAAACTCTCTTCAAACCATTATATAGGGTTTAAAATCCTATCTCTACTACAATTCCAAATACAAATAAACTTCTAATCCTAATACAAATTGAATCTAAAACAACTCTATTTTAAAATTCAAATTCAAATCAAACACTAATTTAAATCTAACTATCACAATCTCTTAACAACTTTATCTATCCAAATTAATATTTCCATCAAACGAGGACCCTTCAACCAAATTTTAATATGATTTTCAAATTGTCCTATATCATGTCTCCACTATCTTTCGCAGGAGGTTCTGATTCGATGGCGACAAAAAAATGGTTGAAACATATGGAGACATATTGGTTATATAGCCATCTATACCCTAGTCTATCTAAAAAAAGAATTGCTAGAGAATAGAGAGACCAAAGGGAGATCAAGACCTAGGATTCATGGAGGAATGGTTGCTCTTGCTGCTAGGACTGCAAGAGAGGATGTAGCTCAGAGAGGCATTGAAGAACTCTAACAATATTATTGAGATGTGGAGCCGATTGAAGGAGAGACTAGTAGAATTAGCAGAGATGCAAATGGAAATATTGAAAAGGCAGTCAGAGGCAACCGGGAAATTGAGTCAAGGACTAGGTGTTCAGAAGAAGTTTAAAGCTAGGGACAATAAGTTTCAAAAGTTAAAAAAAAATTATCTGCTTCAAATCCATAAAATCCCTCTTGCGAGCTTGAACATGCAAGGGAAAATATTTTTCCCTAAACAACTCAACGAATCTGCTCTAAGGAATATTCTTCCCCTCGAGAGATAAGCTTGCCTCCTTAGTTTCCTATCATATCTATGTGCCTCCCTCTAGCACAAAAGTAGCATAAATCACCTGCTGTTATTCTGTACGTCCCAAGGCTCTGAAATACTTCTTCATCTACTTCAACTATTTTTTTGCCACCGTCGAATCAGAACCTCCTTCGAAAGATGGTGTAGACATGATATAGGACAATTTGAAGATGAAATCTAAATTTGGTTGAAGAATCCTCATTCGGTGAAAATATTAATTTGGATAGATAAAGTTATTAGGAGACTAGGATAGTTAGATTTAAATTAGTGTTTGATTTGAATTTTAATTCTAGAATAGAGTTATTTTAGCTTCAACTTGTATTAGGATTAAAAATTTATTCATATTTGGAATTGTAATAGAGATAAAATTTTAAAACCCTATATAAATGTTTGTAGGGTTTATTTGTATTAAGAAAATTTATGATGAATAAACTCAAAGTTGAAAAGTTGTGGAGTGATTCTTCAAAGGCGTGAAGCCATTGTATTTTTTTAATGGGCAACCGTGTGTGAAACCAACCTTTTTCATCGTTTTTAGATATTAGATGCTATGAGTGAATCGGTATCTAACCTATTTATCTTTTATCTTTCTTTATTTGATCTTTTTAAACTCTTCCAATATTTTAGAAGTCATTGTCCCCAGCTTTAATCTTCTTTTAAACACCTAGTGCTTTGCGCAATGTGCCGGTTGCCTCTAACTGCTTTTCAAACATTTCCATTTGCCTCTCTGCTTTACCTTTCTCTCCATAAAACCCTCTACATCTCAATAAAATTGTTGAGTCCTTTAACGCCCCCATTGAGCTCCAATAACCTCTCTTGGAGTACTAGCACTAAAGCAGTCATTCCTCCACGAATCCTGGGCCTTGATCTCCCTCTAGTCTCCCTATTCTCTAGCAATTCAATTTATAGATAGACTAGGGTATGAATGGCTGCACAACCACTCCTACATTAGTTTATTTGGATCTTGCTCTAAGTGATGTCAGTCATGATTTCATTTGTTAGACTTGGTTATAAAGGTTATAAAATACATATAAAGAAAGATATACAAGTTGAGGCTAGCTTCCTTGGCCTCAACTTGTATATCTTCCTTTATATGTATTTTACGAAATAAATTAATAAACATGAATGTCCTCTTATACGTGATACATGAGCAGTTAATTTACTTGGGCGTAGTTAGAAACATTTGGGTCTTAGCCTTTTCTGACCAAGCAAAGTAAAAAGGCAAACAAGTTACTAAATTTTAGTAATATATATAAATTAATTGAATGGCTAAATATGTGTCTGTTTATATATATATATATATATATATATATATATATATATATATATATATATATATATATATATATATATATATATATATATATATATATATATATATATATATATATATATATATATGGTATTTCTTGGCCAAAGACCAATTTGGTCTTTAATAAGAAGGCTCATTCTCATCTACTCATTTTCACTGAATGACCATTTTCAAATGAGGACCATTCAAATGAGTGAATTAGAATGAGTCACCTCACTACCAATAACCAAATTTGTCCTTGGTTATATATATATATCAATGTTTTAAAACCCGCTTTGTAACTCGTTATAACCCGTTTCATTACCTAACGGACCAAAATGTTACATAACACAAGCAAAAACGATAGTGTATTTTAACGGTCCAAAACCCAATAAAATGCTTTATGGAGCGCTATGTTAAGGGTTTTAAAACCTAAGTTTTTGGGTTATATTATGTATCAAATTTGGATACGTGGATCATTCTCCACCGTCGGATCTAATTAATCCCAACTATTTTTGAGTCTTTTTAGTGAGGTAACAAGGTTTTATTGTTTTATTTTTCATTAAATTTATTTTATGTTAAAGTTATTTACAATGAATTGCGCTTAATTAGTTCAAGATATTCTAATCTAGTCAACACCCAATCACTTGAGGAGAACACTTAGTTTTGTGAGAGATTTAGAGGATGATGATTTTATCTTGTAGGGTTTATTACTGACTTGAAACTTGAAAGTTCAAACTTAGGAGTGTTTGATTTTGTTAAGACTTGTTTGATTGCTTTAAAATTAACATATTTGATCATTTGATAATGGTTTTGGAGTGGTTATTGGTCACGATGACTAACTTTTGTTAAGAAATTGCGATATTATATTTCTATATTTGACAATTATGATGTCGTGTTTGAAAATTTTGATGATTCTAATTAATAAAGTCATTATAAATTATTTATATTTATAGAATATTTAAATAATTAGTAAACAATATAACCTACGCTATGTGTTACGCTTTTATGCTTTTTCCATAACCCTTAACAATAAATAAGCGCTACGCTATGTGTTATCGCTTTTTTCAATATTGATATATATATATAGTAGCCATATGGTGAGATGGTGAGCTCAATTGCTTAATGTGAGCTAGCCATTGTACACCGTTAGATCTAAACCAATGGCTAGATTTTCTAAATTAGATCAATTAATTAATTAGAAGTGTTCCCCACCCTTTAGATTATCTCTGCTAAATTAAATCTCCTAAGATCTTATTTCTCCGCTCCTCCATCAAAATTCTACTTTCCTTTTCTTTTTCTATCCCTATCCTACACCAATTTTTGTTCATGTCAAAAGTCCCGTCTTGGCAAAATATTCTTTAATTTCCCTTTCTCTTTATTCCCCATTGCAAAAATTATCCAAACTTTTGCCAATTCCTCACGCGGTTTAATTTATTGTTTCTCATTCTATTCCTATACAAAATTTTGTTGCTAAACTCATGAAGCTGCCATCTAGACTTGTAAGAATAGCAACTCCTTAACCAAGAGCACTACTTCACATACTCCCTCCAAATTCACATGTATGGCTTTTATGAAATTTCAGGCTTGATGTCATTAACAGCTAAAACTTTGGACCATATTTTACATTCAAAATCTAAATACTTGGCCACGATCTAGAAAATGGAGAAAATAATTAACATATAACAAAGGAAGAACCATAAGCAATGTAAAGCACCCCGCATGATTGATATGCTGAATCTTTTGAAGCATGTAGCGCTTTGTAGAATGTAGTATTATTTCTCACCAATTGTGCTTTCCTCAGGTAATGGATCGATTTAGTATGCGTCGGGTTAAGAGACTTCAACAATATTTGAGTATTTGTGATACCAAAATTATTAAGATGAAACATAGTATACAGTGGTTACAGAAGAGAAGCTTTTGTCAATTTAATCAAAATGAATTCATATGAGAAGATGTTTTATGAATTGCAATTTCTGATGATCTCCGCCACCAACTACCGTTTCCAAGAGGATACGAGGAAAAAAATGTAAGCGGAGGAATTGGGGAATATCTTATCGAAGAAATAAGATCTCATTAGATTTAATTTGACAGAGAAAATCTAAAGGGTGGGGATAGCTTCTAATTAATTAAGTAATCTATTTTAGCAAATCTAGTTATTAGTTTAGATCTAATGATGTAGAATGGCTAGCTCATGTTAAGGTAAGTGGTTAATTTATGCATTATGCATTGAGTATTTTTCTGCTTCTATGTTATATGCATTTGAATATGATTATATATCTGATTTTGAAAATTTTGAGCTGTGTTTCGTTTGAACACAAATATTATGAAATGTTAGTTTATGTTTTGTAGTTCCTCGAGTTGTTTTCCATATAGTATTTTATCGAGATGCATATGTAGTTTTATTTTCACTATTGGTTTGCCTTTGACATATTTTTATAAATTTTGATAGTATGAACCTTATACATTTATAGAAAATGTGTTCATCTACTGTCAATATAATAATGTATGTAGGAAATAATTCATAGGAGGCTCAATGTGCCTCGAGGAGGTTTATTTTAGCACTCTGAGCTTAAATTTGGGTCTCACTGCTTTGAACCCACAAGCTTAATATTTATGGGCTTACCAAGTCACCGCAACATGAAGTGTTGACCTCATTGAGGCATGACCTGCTTATTTTCCATTTGATTGTTTTGATTTGTTGCATGAAAAATTGTATGATGATTTCTTGACGATATTTCTCTTTCATATAAATTTGTTTACATTATTTTTGATTTATTAGGATTTCTAAATTTAGTTTTTGTTAACCACGCACAATATATAATGTATATATTCATCTACATATTGAGTTGTGAACTCATTGTGTTCTATTCACCTTTTCAAATACTTAGGATTACATGGAGTTGAAGTCTCATAATTCACGGGAAGAATTAAGGAATCATTGTTCTTTGATTAATTGAAAATATATCTATTTTTGTTAAGTGAAGGATAAATAAATATTTAATACTAGTTGAATTTTAGAAGATTTTGTAATAACAAGATTTTCTTTAGGTTGAACTTTAATTCAAGTTGAGGAACATTCATTTATCTTATTTAATTGAATTAATGTAGACTTTTGATTATTAAGGATAATTGTTATTGAATTTAATTTATTTGTTAAGTGAAAATTTGATGGTTATTTGATAAATATTGATATGGATCGTATGTGGAAGAAAAATGTCGTAGGTTTAGTCCGGCTCAACGCTCCTTTCAAGTCAAGAAATTAGGGTCATGAGATTCGTGCTCTGAAGCTTTGTTTATAATGAGAACTACTCGTCTATAAGATACATTATAAGGCGATTTGATAGGAGGCTATTGAAGCTCCTTTAATGAGAATACAATGAAATATTGACAGATTTTTGAGATCACAGACAAGAGGTGGAAAGTCGACCTGCATAAGCTTTTGCATGTTGCAAGTATTATCTTAATGCTACATTTTTCTAATGGTCAAGAGGATAGTGATCATGATTGGCCTTTATGAAGTCGTTCAAAAGATGGTGTCTTACAAAATTGAGCCATGACATCTGTATATCCAGAAACTCTAGGGTGTATTTGGTATGGATATAGCCAAGAGAAACCAAAAAAAGTCTGCGGGTAGATATCTATAATACATCAATTGATTACGTATTTTTAAGAAAAGTACACACAGCTAATCACTTTATTTAATTTGAGAGTTGATTGGTGGAAGTCTTATGGTGCATCAACTTAAGAACTACAAAAGCTTGTTATAAGACTTCTCTGCCTTGATTGTGGCTCCTCTGACATTGAAAGAAACTAGAGTAGTTCTGAACAAATATGCTTGGTTTCTTTTAATTCAACAAAATAGATTTACTATCCATGGGCATATAGTATACTAATTTGATTATCCTATCTTATATGAATATAAAGCAAGAAAATGAATAGATAGGATCATAAGATATAAGATCTAGTGTATTGTGAGTACAAGCAAGCTTTGAAGAAGAGATTTCACTGTAGAGATGTCAATGATCTAATCAAGTTGACTAATATAGATGAGAGCAACATATGATTGTTAGGGGAATTTAGTGTAGGCAACAATGCAGAAAATGACTTGCTAGATAGCGAGGGTGAGCATACATTATGCGATGTAGCAAGTGCAATGGGAGATGAAGAGGATCACTTAAATTTAAAGTCAATAGGTTGGGGTCGAGGATCTCTAAGCGCTATTACTTCTCATCGAGAGAGCAAGATCCAAAGTTGGAAGATAAAAAATTCAACGAAAAGAAAGAAGAAAGTGAGGAGAACAAGAGATGATGATGATGTTCAGGAGGATTATTAGACACTATTATTTTTCTATTTATTTGCTTCATTTTCCTAGACTATTTCATTTGATCCAAAACATTCTTTATTTAACTTTTGATTCAAAAATTATGAACTTCATTATGTTGAGTAAACATTATGAATTAAGACCTTATCTTGTGATTTGGTGGTAGATATTATTCATTTGACATCTTTTATGCATGAAAATTCATAAAAGTTTCTTCATAAAATTCATAAAAGTTTCTTCATACTTATTTGTCTATCTTCAAAAATTATGTGCATGTATCTCCCTTCACCTGGAAGTGTGTTGCATTGCGCGTTGCACATGCACACGTGAAGGGACTTTGAGGGTGTTTGGGGGAGCTTTTTTTGTGGTCAAACTAGCTTTTAAGCTAGCTTTTTTATATCTACCTGTTTGGTAAAATATCAAATAAGTTAACTTATAAGTCTCATTTTGAAAAGCTGGTATACCCCAGCTTTTCAAAAACTAGCTTATAAGTGTAGGCGTTGAAAAATACTTACAAGATCCCCGAAACCAACTCGTGACGGGGAGTCGGCGAATGACAACCCATCGAACGATACGGACGTCGAATCGTTAAGACGTGAACTCGGCGGCAAACCCCACGGCCACACAAGCACGGCTTAAACCGGACTTGAAATGACGATCGGATCTCAGACAGCTTGAACCGAACAAACCAAGAGTTAGTCCCGTAACCAAATACGACGGAACCTAAGTCCGAGAGGGCCAAGAGTCAATAAGCGTGGCCTAAGCCCGAGAGACCGAAAACGACGGAAATGACGAAACGGCGACTCGGCCAACTTGACGGCGAATCTCGCGGTTTGGCGAACCTCGGTTCATTTTGGCGAACCTCGGTTCATTTTGGCGAACCTCGGTTCATTTTGGCGAACCTCGGTTCATTTTGGCGAACCTCGGTTCATTTTGGCGAACCTCGGTTCATTTTGGCGAACCTCGGTTCATTTTGGCGAACCTCGGTTCATTTTGGCGAACCTCGGTTCATTTTGGCGAACCTCGGTTCATTTTGGCGAACCTCGGTTCATTTTGGCGAACCTCGGTTCATTTTGGCGAACCTCGGTTCATTTTGGCGAACCTCGGTTCATTTTGGCGAACCTCGGTTCATTTTGGCGAACCTCGGTTCATTTTGGCGAACCTCGGTTCATTTTGGCGAACCTCGGTTCATTTTGGCGAACCTCGGTTCATTTTGGCGAACCTCGTGTTCACTTGGGCAAAATAGCGGCGGCCTCGGCTAACTTGGCGAAGTTACCTACCAAATGGTCGGTGGCTCGGCCATAATGGTTAAGACACCTCGGCCAGGGCCGAGGTGGCTCGGCCACCATAGCCGAGCCACCTCGGCCAACTTGGCCGAGGTGCCTCTACCAAGGGTTGAGGTAGCTCAGCCACCATGGCCGAGCCACCTCGGCCAACTTGGCCGAGGTGGCTCGGCCAAGTGGCCGAGCCTTACCACCCCATGTTATAAATAGGGGGGGGGTTCTCCTCACTTTGGGAGGTCGGATTTTTGGGGAATTTTCAGAGGCTTAGACTTGAGTGGACTTTCTCGATCTTCTAAAGAATTCTCGAGATCTACGAGCCGCCGACGGCCTTCTAGCACCGGCGAAAGCACGAAGTTCACCGACAATCGCTGGTGTAAGCTAATCCGGTCAGTCTACGATAGCTGTGATTTCTCCTAGTAGATCTCACCCGCCCGGCGATCCTCTCCTTCGCGGAGGCGATCCCCGCCGCGATCCTCTCCTTCGTGAGTGTGATCCTCAGCTTCGCTTCTTCGCGGAAACGAGTCCCTTCACGCCTCAGAGTTCCGAACCCGGTTTCCACGGATTGGAATTGCGGTGGTCCACGGACGATTCAAGTCCCGGCATAGGCAAAGAACCCACGCAAGCGAGGATCCCGATATAACAGAGATCCTCGTGTTTGTTCATACAGGAAAAAGTTGTAATTTTTCATTGTACTTTAAAATAAAAGGCATTTTTCTTTTGAATTTTGTTGTAGGCCAAAGAAGCCGAAACTAATTCAAGGACAATGAATAACAAAACAACTTTCCTCGCCACAATGGCGATTACGATGGGAGCCACCGCCTCGATCGAGGTCGCCGTACGCAACCGCGATTCTTATCCCTGGAGGAAGAGGTCGAAGTTCGAAGTTCGACCAGAGAAGTTCGAGGAGTACCTATCCTCACCCTCCTCCAGATTCAGCTTCCCCGCCCAAGAAGGTCTCCGCTACAAGGAGAACCCGATGGGCCTCCGATGTAGAGCCCCGTGACGGCGAAGTCCAACCTCACGCAGTAGAAATCCCTCGCATCCGCCAAGTCCGGGCTACATCACCGAGATGAACGCCAATGACGCTACCGCGACTCTCCAAGCGAAGCCCGCCAAAGGCGACGACAAAGCATGGCGCGCAAACATGCCAAAGCCGCGGTAATCCATGGATGGGGTCCGCTACGGCGGATCTAAGATCCAGACTTACGCAGGCTCCAAATTGGGATCGACGCCCATCCAAGCCGCCAACTAACGAGTGGGTCCGTGTCAAGCGGAACCGCTTCCACGCCAGAGCGTGATCCGGCCGCAAGACTCTTAGCAGTGCACGCAGCGGTGCAGCGGCCTGCAATTGAAGAAGGAGGTGGTAAAGAAGCCGCCAACATACTATCGGGTTTGGAGGCCCAAATCTAACGGTATTTCAACCCCAACCGCACGGCTTCAAAGGCTAAGATTGCCAACGGTCCACTTCGCCCCGACGCTTAAGCCGGCTAAGCGTTCAAATTCGCCAAAGCCCAAGACCGACGGCGCCTTTAAAGTCAAAGGTGTTCAGATTCAACCGTGGTGAAACCGACATACCACCACCACCAAATCAACTATCAAGGATCGCTGGTCCTTCGAGAGAATCACGGGTCACTCATGCGTGAGCTCGCACCGCCCAACAAGGACAAGAAGACTCCTGTAGCCCTCCTATCGGACCGAAGTCGGTTCGAGTCCGCCGGACTTCACACTCATGCGCGAAGTCAAGACGAGTCACTTTCGGCAGTTTTGACGAAAGAATTCGTCCTCAGAAGGAGACGTTTTCATCTGACGATGAGGACGTTATACCCAAGGGATCGTGCCAACACACAGTAGGTTGTTCCGCACTGCATCGATGAGTTATACTACGGCATCGGGGTACGAAGAAGGCTCGAAAGAGCTCTCCCAGCTCGTCACAGTCATGTTTATGCTCTAAGCTCATCAAAACGGTGCTCTCGGAGTGTGATTGCTGTCAAGAAACTCCAGAAAGGGTCTCGGTCTTCCAGAGGCTTAGCACCAACACGCCGAGACCTAGGTCGAGGCGACTCCGCAGAAGGATGACATCCCGAGAGGATGAATTGCCGAAGTCACTAATAACATGACCGCAAAGAACCATCGCCACGGACTATTCTTCGCATCGCAACGATTAACTCGCTTAGGTCCGACTATCCGACGGTCTAGATACGACAAACTTCTGAAAGGGATACCCGCGGAGGATGATACGTCGGATATTGGCTCGAATCGCCTCGATCATACCGTATCTAGCGAAGGAGGCCCCAAGAAACGCTTTATGATCGCATTGCATCAAGTGGCTAAAATGCTAGACAAGCGTTGAATAAGCAACGGGAAAACTTCAAGCTAGAGATGGATTTGGCCATGCAGACGATGAGAGAAATGCATGACCAACAGATTCAAGCCTTGACAAAACATCGAGGTGAATCGAGTCAGCGCATCAACGTCGATCAAGATGATAGCGATTCGGACCAGGAGGAAATACAAGAGGATGATAACCCTCCTGAACCGCGCAACGCTGGGCATAATGTAGATGTTGTTGCTCATGAGAGCGAAAAGATCAAAGACCTCGAGAGCAAAATCAACTCACTGATTTCCGCTCAAGAGGTGAAGAAGACAGGTATTCCTTGCCCATACCCGAGGGAGTGGGAATCAATCCCGCACTGCCTAAGTTTAATTTAATAAACTTCACACCGCTTGACGGAAGGGTTCCCCGACGCAAAGACTTGATTTATTTCAAGTCGCACTCGAGTTATTTCCGCAACGAGCCCCTGATGGTTCGGTCATTCGTTAGCACCCTTCATGGAGCTGCCTTCGATTGGTACCGCTATCTCAAGCCGGGAGCATTCATACCGGGACGACATGGAGTCTAGCTTCCTCACCAACTTCTTCGACGACGATACCGGCATCGATCGACATTGCTCGACGAAGCGTAAGGACGGAAATGTGGATATCTTTGTCAAACGATTCGAACAAGGCAATGAACCGTGGGATCCAATAACAGGAGTTCATCCTCCGCACTGCCATAACAACTTGTCGATAGACGTGCTCGAGGCAATGGGGACAGCACCTTCCAACACTTGGAAAGACCTGAAGGTCCGGGGTGAGCAAGCTGAAAGATTCCTCAAGAGGAAAAAGGCAGAAGAGGCCACCGACATGAAGCTCGAGCGTAACTTTGTCCCGCTGCAAAGGGAAAGAGCAGCCAAGACGGCGGTTATAACCAAACGCTCCAACTCCAACCCCAAAGAAGAAGAAGCAGCAGAAGAAGAACAACGGCGCAACAGACAATCAACGGCAACCAATACGTAAACGTAAGGCCTCGAGCCAAGATTCCCGGTCCTATTCCTTTAGGGACGACGAGATTCTCGGTCTCCTCAAATATCTTGTCGAAAATAACAAGATCAAGCTCCCTCCAATTTAGAATCAAGAGGAAGCAATGAGGACTAATCCAATCAAAATACATCAAGACATCGTGGCGCTCATCACCCCACTAAATCCTCGCTTCACTTTAAGGATAAAATCCAGGCTTTAATTGACGTAGGGGTCATCACTATGAAGCCGTCTAAAGAAAAGAAGGTCGGAGCAAATGCGGTGTCCATAAGCTTTGGGTCAGTACCATTGACATGGTTTGAGCCTAAACCAGTGGTCAAAGTCGCAATGAAGACGGTGAATGATGACCCACACGAGCAACGCCAGAAAGGACTTGTGTCGTATACAGCCCCGAATGGCAAAGTCTTGTGGATCCACCCAGACTTGCTTGAAGATGAGCAATGGGTAGCCTCTTCTTCGTTGAAGAAAAAGTCAAAGCGTAAGGGAAAGGCATGTCATGCTACTTCCGCAATTCTGGAAGGAGATGACGAACAGGTGGCAACATTCCACCGTCCGGCGGGGAACCTGGCCCACTGTAGGCGCTGAAAATTGCCTATAAGTCCCCGAACGTAGCTCGTGATGATGAGAATAATCGACAAGTCATCCGATGAAGTAATGGCAAACCGCTGACGATAACAACAAGTGAACGCAACGCAAACGCTTTCTCAAGACGCTTCCCACGCAAGCGGTCCCGCTTAGCCTAAGAAGGGCGGGGTCATGGGCGCGCCCCTTATGGTCCGGCATACCGAAATTTTTGAAAAGAGCTCTCCTTTCTCTCGAAGCCACCGATTCTAACCTTGGTGAACTGATGCCATGAGTGCGAAAGTGAAGGGATAAACCCGACTTTGAAGCCTCAAATTAAGCTCGAAAACCAGCAGAGAGAAGCCACGCCACGCTCGGTCAAAACCGACATTCAGAGGTGTCTCGCCGAAGCGAGACACCTGAGGTGTCTCGCCGAAGCGAGACACCTGAGGTGTCTCGCCGAAGCGAGACACCTGAGGTGTCTCGCCGAAGCGAGACACCTGAGGTGTCTCGCCGAAGCGAGACACCTGAGGTGTCTCTACCGGCGACACCAAGGTCAATGGGCTTTTGCCCGCCACCAAGATCCGCCGCTGCACCTATAAAAGTGACGGCTAGGGTTTCATTTTCGTGGGTCGGCAGAGATAAAAACAGAGGAGATAGCCACCAACTCTTGTGTGTGCCTAGGGTTAGAGAATTTCCAAGGGAGAGGAGATCAAGATCTAGACTTGCACGGGGAGATTTATGCATTCAAGATCCAAAGTTTTCGATCCGCATCTACAACAACAAACCATCCTTGGATCAAGCTTGGCCTTGATCCGAAGAAGAGTAACGAAGTTCGCCTTGATCTGCTCACTACGCTGATTAATTCCTTGGCTAATTAATCTCCAGATTCGCTTAGATCTCGATCCGATCGATCTAAGAATTCCCACGCAAAAGGAGGGATTTTAGATCTAGATCCGCATCCGCATCTCGCTCGATCAACAATTGGGAAAGGAATCGCTGTGGTCCACTAATACATCCCCAGACAGCAAAGAATCCCACGCGAAGCCGGTGATCCGATAAACGGATCCCGCTTGTTCACAAGGAGGAAAGTTGTAATTTTATCATTTTTTCATTGTAAAAGCCTTATAAAAGGCGATTTTTATTCAAACTCATTTGTAATCCCATCAAGGTAGAATGATTTCACCAATGAAAAGATAGTGACTTTTCCCGAGAACAAGCGGGCGCACCACGCTGGGAGCCACCGTCTTGCATCCGAGATCGCTGTGTCAGCAGCCACGGATTCGATCCCTGATCGAAGAGGTCGAAAGTACGACTTCACCAGAGAAATTTGAGGCCTATCTCTCGCCTCATCCAACTCCTTTTCCCCCAAGAAGGCAAGAAGCCCTCCGCCGCAAGGAGGACTCACAAGGCCACCGACCGAAGCCGACGCCCGCCAACAACAATGACGGCAATAACTCCCCGCCATCCAAAGGCCAGATCTGATCTCCTCCTCCCACCAATGAGGAGAAGTCCGCCGAAGGCAATGTGACTCTCTCAAAGAGAGCTCGCCAACGGCGCCGACAACGCCTTTGCGCTGTAATACGCAGAAGCGGAATCCATGGACGGTGTCCGATACAAGCCGGATCCGATGTTCCGACGGGCACGAGCCCCGAAGACGAAGATAGGTAGTAACTCCTCTAAACCGAATCAAGAATGGATCCGCCAGCGAGATCGCCCACCCTCGTGGGCGGATCCAAAACGCCGTGTCTAACGCACGCGCACGCAGGCGCTGGTTCAGCTACTCAACAGCCTTAAAGGAGCAGAGGTGACCAAGAAGTCACCGAAGCAATCGAACCTCCCGCATCAGAGCTTTTTCCTCGATGCACCGACGCCTCACAAAGACTCGCCAACACCACACCCCTTCCGATAAGGGTTCGGTTTCAACGCCAGGTCCGTTCCGCTTGGATCAAGGTGAAAGGTCAACTCCGCAGCTTGTTGAAGAGATCCAGACAACTCGCAATGCCGGGATAGCTCGCCTACCGACGGAAGCCGCCGGAGAATCCACCAACCGGTTTACGGATCGAGGTCCAAAAGCTCGCCGAGACGCCACGCACCCAAAAGCGCGCTAAGGCGCCAGAACTTTCAAAGACTTCGCGGACGCCAACCCAACCTCGATGGAGACGCCGCCATCCGATGATGACGCTATACCCGAGATTGTGTCGCCGCACGGTAGGTTGCTCCGCACTCATGCCGATGAGTTGTACTATCGCGTCGGGGTAGGAAGAAGTCTCAGACGAGTTCTCCGTAAACCGCATCCTCTTGCATTTGTACTAAATTGATCAAGGCGGTTTCGAGTGTAAATGCCGCCATAAAACTCCGGAAGGGTGTCGGCCTTCCAAAGATCGAAGCACCAACGAACCGCCAAGACCTCGGTCAAGGCGCTCGGCGAAGAAGACATGCACTCGCCAAGGCAAGGATGAGCCGCTTGAGGTCACCATCAATATGACCAACAAGGCAACGCCGCCACGCCGCATTCCGCAGCCCTCCCAACGGTGACTGGCTAAGGGCCGGCACTATCGACGGCCTAACTATCACGACCGCAACGAGGGATCCCTTCAAGGCACACCGCAACGAAGAGTACCTTCGAAGATGAAGTATCTGGATGACGGCTCGGCAATGGCATCCGATGACACCGCCTCTAGTGAAGGTCATACTCGTGAAGCACTCATGATTAGTGCACTGAGGTGGCCAAGCTACTTGAAGAAGCCTTGGCAAAACAAAGACAACTTCAAACTCGAGATGGACATGGCCATGCAACAGATGAGAGAAATGCATGACATGCGATGCAAGCGATGATTAATCGCTGTGGTGAGGGCAGTCGCCGCAACAACGCCAATTTGACGGATAGCTTACACGGATGAAGAGCAAGACCTTAACACCGATGAGCGTAACGCCGATGATGACACCATGGTCCCACCTCAAAATCACCGACAAAATGCAAGGGAAAATGACAAGATCAAGGATCCGAGAGCAAGGTCAACTCGCCATCTCGCTCAAGAAGTGAAGAAGACGGGATTCCGTGTTCTTACCCGAGAGAGTGGGAGTCAATCTCTATCCCGCTAAGTTTAATTTAATAAACTTCACGCCGCTCGATGGGAGAGGGTCCCCACTCAACATCTTATCTACTTCAAGAGCCATTTAGGAGTCATCTCCGAACGAGCCCTTGATGGTTCGGTCATTCGTCAAGACTCGCGAGGGGCTGCCTTCGATTGGTACCGCCTCAAAGCGGCAAAGATCAACAAATGGGAAGACATGGAATCTATGTTCCTCGGGCGAACTTCTTCGATGACGACACGCAGGTTTCACTCGCGCTATGGGACGAAGCGTAAGGATGGAGAAACCGTGGATAATTTTGTCAAACGGTTCCGCAACAAGGCGATGAACCGTCCGTGACCCAATCACGGAGGAATTCATCCTCAAGACCGCCAAAGATAACCTCTCACCGACGATCGTGGCGATGGGCACCGCACCGCCTAGAACCCGAAAGACTTGAAAGTCCGAGGGAAGAGGCCGAAGCGCTTTCCTGGAGAAGGCGAGCGAGGTCGCAGCGCCAAACCCACGGAACCAAAATTTTGTCCCCTAACAAGGGAAGGCGCCAATGAAGAATGTTGATGCGATCAAACTTTCCACCAGCACCACAACAAAGAATAAAGAAGAAGAAGCCGACCCCATCGCAGAAGAACAACACCCTTAAACCGAGGGCATCCACGCCGTGTTTCCCAAGACGATTCTTTCAGTGGACTAAGAGGTGCCTCGATCTTTAAGTACTTGCTAGACAACAACAAGATCCAACCGCCACCGATCGCCAACCAGAGGAAGCTCAAAGGACGACGGACCCCAAGTATCGCTACCATCATAGGGCTTATACACCACCGACCAAGTCATGCTACCAGCTGAAGGACAAGATCCAAGCTTTGATTGAAGTGGGGGTGATCACTCCAAAACCAAATAAGGGAAAGCAAGTGGGCGCAAACGCGACGTCCATAAGCTTTGGGACAGTGCCTACAACCTGGTTCCGGCCAGAAACCGTGGTCAAAGTGGGAATGAAGACGGTGAATTACGATCCCCACAAGCAGCGAGAGAAGGGGTTAGTGCCGCACACAGCCCCAAATGGTGAACTCCTATGGGTCCACCCGGACTTACTTAAAGACGATCAGTGGGCGACGTCTTCGTCTAAAAAGAAGTCCAAGGGAAAGGGCAAATCTTGCAATGCTACCTCAGCGGTTCTACTCGACGACGACGAGCAAATTCCTACGTGTTCTTTGTCGGAGGAGGAACAGGAAGCCTTTGTCACCAGGAGTGGGCGTGAGTACGCTTACAAATACCCCGATGACTCCAACCTTAATGCTAAAACGTTAACGGAGCTTGGGGTAGTAACAATTCCCACGGTTCCCGCCACTCCTAAGGAGGACGCCACCAGAACGAAGGGGAAACAACCTGCAAATCCTGAGGTGCAACCCCCGAAGCAGTCCCGGTTTAATCGCCCGATTGGAAGGGATAGACCGGGAACACAAGCTCTCCTACCGCCGATGTGATGGCACAATTGGCCAACATCCCGCAAGAATAACTTTATAATGAAGCTATTGAGGTTGTCCAAGGAAACCCGCTGCAATACAAGAAGCGCTATGCACTCGAGGTCTTCCTAACCCACATTAAATCAAGTCCGAGGAGCCGAGTCATCACCGAATGCAATGTGGCCTCCAAGCATATTCCCCGCATCACGCTCTCTAAGGAGGATATGCGCACGAAGACGCCGAAGCATGACAGCCGCCTACTTCATTGTGGTACATTGGTTCCAAATAAGTCAACCGATCCAAGTTGATCCGTTCCACAGGAGCATCATGCCTTTGCGCCGATGTATAGCCCGGGATTCCCCGCCGCCAGGCTCGCCGACCGGCATCGGATATACGGATTTAACACCGGTCTCGCCACTTGGTAAAATCCGCATTAAGTGTCGATGGGGACTTAAAGTCCGAAGTCACCTGCTACGTCATTGACGCAGAGACTTCCTATAACTTGTTGTTGGGTCGCCCTTGGATCCATAACCATGTTATAGTCCCCTCTACCCTCCATCAGTGTCTGAAATATGTCGACACTAATAACGAGGTTAAGACGGTGGTCGCGGACAAACAACCGCTTAAAGGACCGAGAATTATTTCACCGACTCTCCTTTACTAATGAGTCCGACATCAATCATCGCCTATGGCACGGACAGCGGTGAGGACGCTGATACCGAAGCCGGGCTTGACTATAAAGGTGGTTTTGTTTTGAATGACATTGTACCCTTAGTAGTCAATCTTGACGAAGAGGGATCTTCCGATGAAAGTTGTAATTGGCGCCTCGTCAAGAAGAAATAAAAGATGATTTAGAGTACTGTGTTTGAATGATGTAATGAAAAGTTGTATAATGACCTCAATTGCATATGCCAATTCGGTCATCCCGTAATACGTAAGCACCTTCGAGACTTCATCCAAGACGACTTTCGCCGCCCAAGGGAAGGGAGGCCGCAAGAAGGACTTAGTCTATGGCGAGGGGAGTTGACTCCCACGCCCAACTACTGCAGACGGGTTCATGAAGATAAACCAAACTTCATCTTTCCAGATATAGCCCGAAGCAAAGACCTCATGAAGAAGTGGGGTACGACTTTGCGCTGGGAGAAGGACTTTATTTTGGGCGGATCTCCTGCTCCACCCAAGGTCGGATATGTACCAAGGGAAACCCGATAATTATTACGGATTCAAAAGGGGATTGGGATACGATCCTTCGAAGATGAGTGTTGTTGGTCGATCAATAACCAACCACCCAACCTAGATGATGAGTACTCATCCGATTCTCACGCTCGACTCGACGTCAAGACGGTAAGATGTTCGGGGTTGATGTCCAACATGGCTACAAAGGGACCCCACTACACCGAAGAAGATGAAGAATTGCCAACATGGGAAGACCCATGGGTCCATCACCTCAACATGCGATGGGGACCGGTTTGAGCAGAGGGAGCCTCCGATCAAGACGAGGTAGTCCAGATCAACATGGGTAATGAAGCACACCCTAAACTTATAAATATTAGCAACAAATTTCCCCGTGAGGAAAAGAAAAGGTTGATCACTCTTGTCGAGAGTATATCGACAGCTACCGAGCTACGAGGACATGCCGTGGCTCGACCCCAATGTGGCAATGCAATCACCGACATTAAAGTGGATGCCAAACCCGCCAAACAAAGAACAGACGGTTTCGCCCACGATTATGGAGGCAATTGTTGCGAAGTAAAGAAGCTCATAGCCTCGGTTTCATCCGAGGTTCAACATCCGGATTGGGTGGCTAATATCGCTCCGTGCTAAAAAGAACGGACAATCGTAATCAGGTCGACTACGAGATCCGAATGCCGATGCCCAAAAGATGACTTCCCACTTCCAATTACCGATGTGATCGCCGATAATACATGTGGATTTGAGCAATGTCCTTCATGGATGGGTTCTCGTTACAACCAAATCAAGATGCATCCGGATGACGCAGCACACGGCGCTCGAACTCCTCTAGGCATCTTCGCTACACGCCATGCCATTTGGATCGAAGAATGCCGGGCCACTTACCACAAGAATGACAAAGATCTTTCGTGATCATCTTCGAAGACGGTCGAATGTTACGCCGATGACTTGGTTGTGAAAAGTCGCGGACAAAGATGACCATATCCGTGACTTGAGGACGGTATTCGACCTCATGCGACTCATCAATTAAAGATGAACCCCACCAAGTCTTTCCTCGAATGTCCAAATGGGTTCCTCGATTCGTTGTTACCAACAAAGGTATCCACATTGACCCCGACAAAATAAAGGCAATCAATGAATTGCAACCCCAAAGAATCTAAGGGAACTCGAGGATTACAGGGCGATTAGCGACATCCGACGCCATCTCCAACCTCTCGAAAATGTCACCATTCTCTAAGCTGAACAAAAGGGGTGTCCTTTGTCCGATGACGCCGAAGGCATTCAAGATATCAAAACATATCCGATTTAATCCTCCTGCATTGCAATCAAGCTCTAAACCGCTCTTGATTTATATCAAAGCGACGAACCATTCGCTGAGTGCTTTACTTGCGAAGACGACGCACCACGGTCACAAGCAGCGGTTTATTATCTAAGCCGAACCTTGGTGGGTGCGGAATCTCGCTACCCAATGACCGAAAGAGTGTCTCGCTACCGGTCTTTGGCGATTCGTAAAATGCGACACTACTTAGTTGGGCAAACGATCTACGCCATTTCTAACGTAAATCCCGCTCGGTGTTCATGACGCAACAGCCTCTATGAATTGGCTACCGCGAAATGGGCTTTACTTTTGTCCCAAGATGACCTCGCACTTCAAGCGCCAGGTCAATTAAGGGACAAGCCATTTATGATCTTTGCGTACCAACCCAACAAAGGATACGGCTGAACTATTTGATGATCTACCGGATGAGACCCACGAGGTTAACACAACTCGCACCAACAGTGTGGCATTTATATTTTGATGGAGCGCCCCGAAGCTTAACGTATGAAGCTCGATAAATTAAGATCTCCTCACGGAGTCGAGTAGTCTTAGTTTCCTGGAAGCATGTCATGCCTCGCTTATTCATCGACCGAGCCCCGCCTAACAATGTCGCAGAGTACAATGCGCCTCATTGGACTTAGCTTCGCTTAAAGAGTCGGGGTAGAGTATCTCGAAGCCTTCGGGATTCCCAACTCATTGTCAAACACTCGCTGGGACTATGAGGTCGAACCCGATTTAATCCCATACCATCGCCGCTATCGAAGTTAGCGGACTCGCTTGAAGGATTCTTCATCGAGTACATTCCGCCCGCATCGCGTATGCGATGCACCGGGCGGCATTAGCAGCAGTCTTTGGCGAACCTCCCGAGATCGAAAGCAAATGGTCACGTGAGGACCCACCGCTATTCATTCCTATTTATGACAAGGTAAAATGACTAAAGGGTAGTCACTAAGGAAGTGTATGCAACCCAAGTCGGACTTGAGCCCCGAGATTGGCGCTTCCCTATTATTGACTACGCCTTGCACGCATCCCGCCGTAAGATATGAAGGAGCTTGAATCAGTCCGTAGAAGAGCCAAGGTTCTTCTACAATACGGAAACCCGTGACGCTCTATCGGCGCGGGTATAACGGTTTGCTACTCACGCTTTCAAACAAAGAGGCGAGGAAGTTCTCCAAGAAGCACACGGAGGAGAATGCGGTGCGCACTACCGTGTCCTAAGCTCTATGATCGGATCGAGGATGGGGTACTACCGCCTACTATGGTCAATGATGCGTCGATATGCTCGAAGTGTCACGCTGCCAAATACACGCCAACTACTCGTGATCAACCTCCGGAGCAACTTCACCCGCCACCACATCTTGGCCATTCGAGACATGGGGCATGGATGTGGTAGGCCCAATCTTTCCTCCGTTCGGCCAAAGGTGATCGGTTTATCCCGGCGATCACCGACATTTCTCCAAGTGGGCGAGGCGATTCCCCTCAAGGAGGTAAAAGCCAATGTAATTCGGTTCATCAAGCACCACGCCATCTATCGACACGTGTACCAAGGCGGATCGTACATGATAACGGTCCCCGCCATTAGCAATGCCTTCATTCGTTTTGCGAAATTTAAGATCCGTGACGCCTCTCAATCAAGGCATAATCCCGCCAGAAACGGATTGGCGGAGGCCTTCAACAAAACGATCATTAAAATTCTCAAGAAGCTAGTGAAAAATAACAAACGCGACCGATGATAAACTCGAGAAGCACTCGGGCGATCGCACGACGATTCGCACACCGACCGGGCTACCCCGCACTCTCGGGTATATGGGTGTGAGGCGCCCCGCCTTGAAGTTCAGATTCCATCTCTCCGATTGCTCGCAACCGAGATGACGCATGCAGGAGCTACATCAAAAGCCAAGAACTCGAGATGCTAGATGAAAAGCTGGAAGCTCAACAAAGACATTGAGTTTTACCAAGCAAGGATGTCCGTGGCCTTCAACAAGAAAGTCCGACAAAGGAGCTTCAAGGAGGGAGACTTGGTCCTCGCCGCCGACTAATCGATAATTCTCGACTCCAAGAGGAAGGGTAAGTTTGAACCCAAGTGGAAGGGCCGCTTGTGATTGAAACGGTCTATTCCAATGGCGATATCGCCTTATCACCCAGAAGGCGATAGGCAATTAATGCCGATCAATGGAAGTTCTCAAGAAGTACTATCCTTAGTACCTTCAGATAACCCGCTTTGAGGGAAGTTCTTCGAAATACTTTCTGAGATAACCCTAATCCTTTCCTCCGCACCCCCACCGATCAAACTCATTGACGGTGGGTCCACAAAATTTTCTCGTCCCTCCACCAAGAAATTTCCCCTTGACTTCTTTCAATAAGCAAGGGTCCACAAAATTTTTGATCCTCTATCAAAATCCCTCTTGATTCCTTTCAATGAACAAGAGGTCCACTTTCAAATTGAGATCACTTTCTCGATGAACGTAGCCTCCATCGCTTCCATTTCACCACGCCTCCCATGGCGGTAGTACTAAAATTGGAACACTCTCGATAAACGACCTTCAGATCGTGGCTTAATCCTATAAAAGTGAAAACCACCAGATCTCTTCGATTCTCTGAGTGGAGATCCCACTCTTAGTTTCACCTTAAGAGATTCTCAAGTGGAGATCCCACTTTTAGTTTTCTTGGAGATAGGATATAAAATCCTTCCTCTCCATCTTCCTGAGATAGAATATAAAATTTTCCTCTCCAAGACTAAGAAACAGGATATAAAATCCTTCTTTTCTTATGTGCACTTGGGGTTCGCCTCACCTGCATAAAAGGAGACCTCGAAATAGAATATAAAATTCTTTCTTTCCAAAGACTTGGAGACAGGATATAAAATCCTTCCTCTCCATCTTCCTGAGATAGAATATAAAATTTTCCTCTCCAAGACTAAGAAACAGGATATAAAATCCTTCTTTTCTTATGTTCACTTGGGGTTCGCCTCACCTGCATAAAAGGAGACCTCGAAATAGAATATAAAATTTTTTCTTTCCAAAGACTTGGAGACAGGATATAAAATCCTTCCTTCTCCGACATCGGAAACGTAATATAAAATTCTTCCTTTCCCACAATCAATTCCATTCACCGCCGATCCGTTCACCATTCTCCTGACAAAGAAGACACCAAGATTCATCTTGGGGCATTTTATCCCGGCCTAAGAAGGATAAAGCCAACGCCTCACACGCCTGTCGGCTTAGTCTTTTTCCGATTGAAGAAGACACCGAGTTTGATTCGGGTATTTTATCCCGGCCTAAGAAGGATAAAGCCAACGCTTACCACGCTGCTGCCGGGTAGTCTATTCCCGAAAAGACGGCTTCACGATTCAACATCGTAGCATTAAGTCTAAGAGAGTTCATTCTTTTAGCACAACGCCACATGAACGGATCCGATAATCCGCATGCTAGCCCGTTCAAACGGTGATCGGTAAAGGCCAATCAAACTGCTGAGGGTCGGGGTTGGCCAATAACCCCAAAGTCACCGCCAACACGCCACGCTAGTCTTTTACCCGTGAAAAGTGACAAAGTCTATGTATTCAAAATCATAGCACCAAGTCTAAAAGAGTTTCATTCTTTTAGCACAACGCCACATGCGAACGGATTCGATAATCCGCATGCTAGCCCTGCTCAAACGGTAATCGGTAAAGGCAAATCAAACCGCTGAAGGTCGAGGGTTTGCCAAGAATCCTATGAATGCCGTGACAATGAAAGTGACAAATCGCAAGTCACAACAACAATGGAACTACCGCCGACGCACGACTTCCTAGCTGGTCCTCTGCACTTTTGGCTTAGTAACCACCGCTATACCTAGCTTTGGAGGAACATCTTACCAATAGAAAAGAATTCATCAAGACCGCCAAATTGAGGATGAACTAGCTAACAAGACTAGTCCCCAATTAAACGGGATGGAGACTCAGTGTTTCCGTGTGGGCTATCATAGAGAGCCGACCTCATTGCACCAAGAAATGGGATATGTCAACCTAGATGCATGGAGTCAATCGGATGTACACAAGGGTCAATCATTACTCCTACGTGGTCGGATTCATCGATCTCCCCGAGAGTATAGGTCACAGAACCATGCACCGCTTCTTTCATTTTATGACGGAGCCCTATCACAGGCACCTCCTCAAAGGAGATTTAAATGCGTCCCCGCAAGAAAACTCCCACCGAGGCACTAATAGTATACAAGTGAATATTGATCTCCAAAGGGGAAAGAGACGCCAATTTGCGCCTCTCCAAGTTGTCCCTAGAAGTTTGAACAAGGAATTGACAAGTTACTTCATGGTCACCCGCAGCTCCAACCACCGACCAACGGATCAACTTAAGGCCAGACAATGAATGCAACTCATGAAGGGTTCCTTCTCCACCGGACAAGAAATCCCCATGATGGTCGAACCCCTCAATACTCCAATAAGGAATATGAGTATAAACCGCTCCTAATTTATTGGAAAGTTCCTCGAGGATAACCTAATTCTATTCCAACAAGGAGTAGGATTCTCCCATCGCATACTCCAACTAGGTATAATGAAGTCTAAACTATTTCCTATTTTGTCGAAGTTCCCGAGAATAGTTTTATATTCTTAAGGATAACTCGACAATCCCCAATTTGTTTCCACCGGGTTCACCTTACGACGCTGACAATTACAGATGAAAAATCGCCAATTGGAGGTTGAATTCGAGAGAAAATTTTGATGCCTGACAACGCCACATCTCGAGAAAATCCTCCCGCCGCGGGTCGGCCCCGCAACGAGCATCGCAAGAAGAGTTCACCAATCAAAGGATGAATCCTCAATATCCTCCCACCGGGTTTAGTCTTATGCCAAGCCATGCAAAGGGAGATTTCACCGATTCAAAGCTAAGTCTCACTAATTGATGAACAGCTCGACGACAACTCACAAATACGAAGCTAAAAATAAGAAAATTCATTCATCGGCCATCGAAGTCAAGATTTCGACACGTCGACAATAAATGCAGCACCGCTGACACTTTTAGTTATCCTACAAAGCACCGGATAGTCCGAAAGAATCGAGAGATCAAGATTTGAAGCCGCTGTGTCCTATTACACCGAATCGAGGTCCGGTTTATCACATCCAAAGTATTTCGCTTCTTCTATAAAAGAGCAGACCAAACACTTTGGAGGGTATCTGAGGCGCTGAAAATTGCCTATAAGTCCCTCGAACGTAGCTCGTGATGAGAATAATCGACAAGTCATCCGATGAAGTAATGGCAAACCGCTGACGACACAACAAGTGAACGCAACGCAAACGCTTCCTCAAGACTTACGCAGTGCCGGCGGTCCCAACTTTAAAGCCTCAAATTAAGCTCGAAACCGCCAGAGAGAAGTTAATTTCCCACGCTCGTCAAAACCGACATTCGTGAGGGTGTCCCCGCCCGGAAGCGACACTCTGAGGCTTCCCTCGCCTCGAAGCCGAAAGACACTCCATAGGTGTCTCGCCACCAGACCTCAGAGGTGTCTCGCCCGAAGCGAAAGACACTTCCAAAGGTGTCTCGCTGAAAGACACTATAGGTGTTCGCTCGAAGCAGACACCTCCGAGGTGTCTCGGCTCGGGCGACACCAAGCGTCAATGGGCTTTTGCCCAGCCACCAAGATCCGCCAGCCGCACCTATAAAAGTGACGGCTAGGGTTTCATTTTCAGGGTCGCAGAGATAAAAACAGAGGAGATAGCCGCCAACTCTTGTGTGTGCCTAGGTTAGAGAATTTCCAAGGGAGAGGAGATCAAGATCTAGACTTGCACGGGGAGATTTGCGATTCAAGATCCAAAGTTTTCGATCCGCATCTACAACAACAAACCATCCTTGGATCAAGCTTGGCCTTGATCCGAAGAAGAGTAACGAGTTCGCTTGGTCGATTCGCTCACTACGCTGATTATTCCTTGGCTTAATTAATCTCAGATTCGCTTAGATCTCGATCCGACGATCTAAGAATTCCCACGCAAAAAGGAGGGATTTTAGATCTAGATCCGCATCCGCATCTCGCTCGATCAACAATTGGGAAAGGAATCGCTGTGGTCCACGGAATACATCCCCCAATGTGCAAAGAATCCCACGAAGCTGGTGATCCCATAAACGATCCCGCGCTTGTTCACAAGGAGGAAAGTTGTAATTTTATCATTTTTTCATTGTAAAAGCCTATATAAAAGGCGATTTTATTCAAACTCATTTGTAATCCCATCAAGGTAGAATGATTTCACCAATGAAAAGATAGTGACTTTTCCCGGAGAACACACGCCACCAGAGCGGACACGAAAGTACAAATACAAGTACCCGGAAGTCCCCACCCAAATGCCAAGACGCTGCCGAGTCGGGGTACCAACGATTTCCCTCACTCAAGGCCGAAAGCGCAACAGCAGGTATCGCCAGAAGCCACAAATGGGCAGCCCACAAGAAGTTCACCCGGGCTTCAGGTTCAACCACCGATTAGAAGAGACAAACCGAAGTTCCAACTCCCCATATCGCTCGGGACGCTATGGCCCAATTGGCTAATATTCCCGCAAGAATCACTCTTACGAGTTGCTGCGATTGTCAAAAGAGACAAGAGAAGCTCTTCAAGAAGCTCCCCGCCGATTCGTGTCTTCCTCACATGATTAAGCCGAGTCCGTAAGAGTCGGCCCAACAATGCAACCTTGCGGCAACACTTCCCCGCATCACTTTTACAAAGGAGGATATGCGACAAGGAATTCCAAGCACGATAGGCCGCTATACTTCACCGTATATTGGCTCTAGTGAAGTTAACCGATCCAAGTCGATCCGTCCCACAGGAGCATCATGCCCTCAGGCCATGTATCACCTTGAATCCCCGCCAAGAAGCCGGCATCACAGCACGATGATTCACGGATTTAACACCACCGGTCTCTACCGCTTGGTAAAATCCGGATAAAGTGCCAAATGGGGACTTAAAGTCCAAGTCACCGCTATGTGATTGACGCAGACTTCCTATAACTTATTGTCGGGTCGACCTTGGATCCACAAGTAACGCTATAGTCCCATCTACTCTTCATCGTGTCTCATATGTAGACACTAATAATGAAGTCAAGACGGTGGTCGCGACAAACAACCGCTTAAGGATGGAGAATTATTTCACCGATTCTCCCTCTACGGTAATGAGTCCTAAATCAATCATCGCCCAAGGCACGACAAATGTGAAGAAGCCGATACCGGCCGGGCTTGATTATAGTGGTGGTTTTGTTTTAAATGACATTGTACCCCTTGTAATCAATCTTGACGATGAAGAATCGCCGATGAACATTGTAATTGGCAAATTGCCGATGAATCAATAAATGACGATTTAGAGTATCCTTTGTCTTTGAATGATGTGATGACAGTTTATACAACAATCCGAGTTGCACTCACCAACTCGTCATTTTGCTTTACACAAAAGCAGCCCGAGACTCTTTGGGACAACACTCCATCCCACTAAGATCAAGTAGTGAAAAAGACTTGGTTTACGGAAAAGGAGATGCGCCCAACGCCGATCATTTCTTAGAAGAAGATGAAGATGACAACGGCCTATCCTCCACACATTCAGATATAGTCCAAAACACCGGGTATCATGAAGAAGTGGGGTATAACTTGACACAAGGGGAAGGTCTATGTTTTGGCGAGGTCCTCGAAGTCCCTCCCAGCCGCATATGTCCCAAGAGGGAAGCCGGATAACTACTATGCATTTAGAAGGCGATTGGGATACGAATCCTCCTCAGAAGATGAATGCTCATGGCTGATTGATAATAATCCACCCGATGAGGGAGACGGACATTCGTCTGATTCTTCTATTGGGATTCCGACACAGCACCGAGAAGCTTTCAAGGCTTTGATGTCAAATATGGTTGCCGATCCTGCTACTATTGAGAATGAAGATATGCCAACATGGGAAGACCCATGGATCCATCAACTCAAAGAGCAGCTTTGGGGATAGATTCAACAAAGAGAACCCCCACTAAGGACGAGGTAGTCCAAAGTTAATATGGGTGATGAAGAGCATCCTAAGCTCATAAACATCAGCAATACTCTTCCCTGGAAGAGAAGGAAGAGTTGATTGCCTTAATCGGGAGTATATCGATGTATTCACCGAGTTACGAGGACATGCCAGACTCGACTTAATGTGGCACACACATCGCCAACATCAAGATGGATGTCAAACCCGCCAAGCAACAAAGAAGACGGTTTCACCCACAAATATTGCAAGCAATCGCTGACGGTGAAGAAACTCATAGAATCGGATTCATAGAGGAAATTCAACATCCCGATGGGTGGCTAATATAGTCCCTGGCCATGAAGAAGAATGGTTCGATTAGGATCTGTGGTCGACTACGAGACCAACGCCGCTGTTCGAAAGATGACTTCTCTTCCAATCACCGATGTCATAGTCGACAATACGGTGGGATTTGAAAGAATGTCATTCATGGATGGTTTCGGTTACAATCGATCAAGATGCACCCCGATGATGCCAAGCACACGCCGCTCGAACGCCATCTCAGATATATTGCTACACGGTCATGCCGCTCGCCTCAAAAATGCCTGCGCTACATATCGAGAAGCAATGACGGAATTTTCCAGATCATCTCCGAAAATGGTCAATGCTACGCCGACGATTTAGTCGAAAAGCCGCGGACAAAGGAGATCACATCAAAGATCTTAGAACGGTATTCGAGCTCATGCAACTCATCAACTAAAGATGAATCCCGCCAAATCCTTCCTTGGGATGTCCAGGGTAAGTTCTCGCTTCATTGCCACCAATAAGGAATCCACGCCGACCATTAAAGTACGATTCAAGAATTGCAACCTCCGAAACTGAGAACTCGGTTACAGGGCGATTGATCGACATCCCGATTCATATCGAACCTATCCGGGAAGTGCCAACCGCTCTCTGTTGAACAAGAAGGGCGGTCGCTTATTTGGGACGCTCGCCGAAAGCCGCTCAAGAAATGTATCTCTCTAAACCTCCCGCTCTTGTCGCGACCGCAATGGAAAGCTTTTGATTTACATCAAGGCAACGGATCACTCGTATGCCTTTGCTCGCGCAGACGACGACGATACGGTCACGCATCAGCAAAGGTATTACCGAGTCGAACATTAGTCGGCGCCGAAGTCTCGATACCCAATGGTCGGAAGCGCCTTGCATTAGTGTTCGCGATTCGTAAAATGCGACACTATTTATCGGACAGACGATTTATGTTATCTCTAACGTAACCGTCCCTAATATTTATGACCCACCGCCTCAATGAGTTGGGGCGGCTAAATGGCCTTGCTCTTGTCCCAATATGACTTGCACTTTAAACAACAAAAGTCGGTCAAAGGACAAGCGATTTATGATCTCTTGGTCGCCAATCCCAACAACGGACGCAGCTTGAGCTTATATGATGATCTTCCTGATGAAGTTCAGAAGTCAACACTACATCGCACCAACAAATATGGCGATTGTATTTTGACGGAGCTTCGGCCACTAATGTGCAAGTGCCCCGGATGTTCTAAAATCTCCACCGAGTCGGAGTTGTCTTGATTTCCGTGAATCATGTCATGCCCCGCGTTTATTCACTCACCAACCGTGTTCTAATAATGAGTCAATACAACGCGCTACTTATTGGACTTAGTTTCAAGGAGCCGGGGTCAATATCTCAAGCTGCACGGCGATTCGCACACAACCGATAGTCAGCATCCGCGGAGACTACGTAAGTCGAAATCCGCATCTAATTCCTTATCATCGTAGCAATCAAATGGCGCACTCGCTCAAGAGTTCTTCATCGAATATATCCCACGCCCAAACGCCACGCTGATGCGCGCGGCGACGTGTCGTTAGCACAACCTTCCAAACCGAAAGCAACTAGTTACGGCCGACTCATCAACTTTTCGCACTCAATATATAATGAGGTACAAGAAGATAAAGGAGTAGTTACCAAAGAGGTACATGCAACCCAAACTAAGTTGGAGCCCCGATTGGCGCTTTCCTATCATCGACTACGCTTGCATGGTATTTTGCCGTAAGACGGAAGGAGAGAGAGTCAATCCGCCAAGAGCTCCAAGATTCTATGACACGTAAACCCGATGTTATATCACGGGTATGATGGTCTTTACCCGATGCCTCAAACAAAGAGGCGAAGAGGTCCTTCGAGAAGCACACAAAGGTGAATGCGGTGCACTCACCGGTCCCAAACTCTACGATCGGATCGAGAATGGGCTACTTTTGGCCAACAATGATTAATGACGCAATTGTGCACGCCGGAGATGCCACGCGGTCAAATTCACATTATATGCATCACCTCCGTGAAGCATCCTTCGCCACGCCCCGCCATTCGAGACATGGGGAATGGACGCTAGGTCCCATTTTTCCTCCGTCACCAAAGGCGATCGGTTTATCTTAGCGATCACCGACTACTTTCTAAGTGGGTCAAGCAATCCCGCTGAAAGAAGTAAAGGCGAAAATCCATTAAATTTATCAAACACCATGTCATCTACACGGTGTTCCAAGACGGATCGTGCATGACAACGGTCCCCAATTCATCGCTAATTCTTCATCGTTTTATGAAATTCAAATACAAGACGCCTGCCAACGGGCTTATAATCCACCGCAAATGGATTAGCCGAGGCATTCAACAAGACAATCATCAAAATTTTGTCGAAGCTTGTGAAAAATGTTTAGACCGGGACGATAAACTCGAGAAGCACTCGGCATATCGCGACAACGGCACGACGCCAACCGAGCGCATTCTCTCTTGGCTCCATGGGTGAAGCTTCTCCATTGGAAATCCAGATTCACACCAAGACGCCTCTTCAAACAGATGACGATCAAGAACAACATCAAAACGCCTCAAGAGCTTGAGATGTTAGATGAGAAGCGCTGGAGGCTCAACAATGCATTGAGTTCTACCAAGCTAGGATGTCGAGCTTTCAACAAGAAAGTACGACAACGGAGTTTCAAAGAAGGAGATTTGGTCCGCCACACGGCCGATAATCCTCAACTCCAAGAAGAAAGGTAAATTGAACCTAAATGGGAGGGTCCGCTTGTAATAGAAACGTCTACTCTAATGGTGCCTATCGCTTCACCAATTAAAATGGCGCACCGCAATTAATGCCGATAATGAGAAGTTCCCTCAAGAAATACTACCCTTAGTATCTTTCGATAACCCGCTTCAACGGAAGTTCTCGTGGGATGTTTCACCCACTTTCCTTGAGGATAACCCTAGATTTATCCTCCATCATAATTCCCCACCGATCAAATTCCTTGACGGTGGGCCTACAAATTTCTCGGTACATTACCAAAATCTCCTTGATTCCTTCTATGAACAAGAGGCCCACTAAAATCCCTTTTTACGAGATAGAATATAAAATTCTTCCTCTCCAAGCGCAAGATCCCTTTCGTGATAAACGGAAGGGTTCTTTCCATCTTTCATCTTAGGTAGCTACCATCGGGTATGCGCCGATTTTCGACCGTGTTGTCCAATCGGCGTCGAAGTCTTTTCGGTTCCTCGGGTGGAGATCCCACTTTAGTTCCATCTTTCATCTTAGGTAGCCAATCAAGGTATGGCCGGGATTTTCGTGACTGTGTTGTCCGGATCAAGGTCGCCTCGAAGTCTTTTCGGTTCTCGGGGAGATCCCACTTTAGTTCCATCTTTCATCTTAGGTAGCTACCAATCAAGGTATGCCGATTTTCGACGTTGTCCGACCAAGGTCGCCTCGAAGTCTTTTTCTGCCTCGGCGGAGATCCCACTTTAGTTCCATCTCTTTCCAGCCGACAGGTATAACCGAACTTCTTGCATCTAGGTAGCTACGCATCGAAGGTATGCACCAAGATTGTTAGTCAAGTCGCCCGACCTAAGAACGCTTAAACCTCTGATTGCTATAGCAGTGTCCCCCGCTATTGGCTTCATTCTCGAGAAATAGAACATAAAGTTCCTCCTCTCACCAATTTCTATCCTATCAACCAAAAATTCCTTAATCCAAGATTCTTCTTGGGGAATTTGATCCTAATCCTGCTGTGGATAGGTCGACGCTTCAACACGCTACGCCGGGTTAGTCTTCCCGTGAAAAGACGGGTTTTACGATTCAACATCGAGATCAAGTCTAAGAGAGTTTCATTCTTTTAGCACAACGCTGTGTAGAACGGATTTAGATAATCTACATGCTAGCCCAACCTGTAGTTGGTAAAGGCTCATCAAACCCGCTGAAGGCTGGGGTTGGCTAATAACCCTAAAGCCAACGCCACACGCTGTTTCGCTTAGTCTTTTCCGATTGAAGAAGATACCAGTTTGATTTCGAATTTTATCCCAAGCCTAAGAAGGATAAAGCCAACGCCACACGCTGCTTCGCTTAGTCTTTTCCATTGAAGAAGACACTTAGTTTGATTCCCGGGAATTTTATCCCTGCCTAAGAAGGATAAAGCCAACGCCACACACGCTGCTTTGCTTAGTCTTTTTCCGATTGAAGAAGACACCGAGTTTGATTCGGGGAATTTTATCCCGGCCTAAGAAGGGATAAAGCCAACGCCACACGCTAAGGCCGCTTAGTCTTTTTCCATTGAAGAAGACACCGAGTTTGATTCTCGGGAATTTTATCCCGAAGCCTAAGAAGGGATGAGTCTACGTAACACGCTGCTGTCGGGTGGTCTTGCCCGTAAAGAGCAATGGGCCTATGTATTCAATAATCATAGCAACAAGTCTAGAAGAGTTTCATCTTTTAGCACAACGCCACGCATGAACGGATCCGATAATCCGGACGCTTAGCCCAACTCAAACGGTAGTAAAGGCTAATCAAACCCGCTGAGGGCCGAGGGTTTGCCAAAAATCCTATAAGTATTATATAATTATTTCGAACAAGTAAAGAATCATAATAAACAATGAAAAGAATGGATCTTATTCATTTGAAGCAAATATAAAGGAGCTACAATCGCTTAAACATCAAGTCTATGACAAAGGATTTGCTGCTCGCCGACACTTCACCATTGTAAGCCCGTGGAGTTTTCCCAACTCGCCCGGCGACTCCTCATTTGTTCAAGGTCTTCGCGGTTGCCTCCTCGAAGCTCAACCAGCCGCTGATAGGTCGAAGTTCCTTAGACGCGACGGCGAAGCTTCTTCCTTGTTGGCCTTGGCCACCTAAAATACTCATCTTATCTTCCTAAGATGGGAGCTTTCCCCGAGCGATTATCCTCCGCGACTCGGCCACAATATCAGCCCGATATGGCTTAGAAGAATAAGGTCGTCAACAGCCCGAAGCTGGCGGCGCTGTCTTCTACATCCGACCTCGAGCCCAAGAAAACACGAAGCATCAAGGCCATGCCTCTAAATACGCCAGCTTGGCCTGAAAGTGCCTATGTATGAGGGAAGCCCCAGCCTGCCCGCAGCTCTGCGCCTTCAAGCTTTCCTCCAAACGGGCGAGGTCATCAACAATGGCTCGAGCCAGCTCTCGATAACCCATATCCCGTATCAAGGCTATCCGGGTCAAGCAGCTGGCTCGAATCGATGAAGAGAAAGCGCCATGAAGGACCTTTCATCACCGTGGTTCACCAAAGAAAAGAATGAGCTGCATTCCAAACAGATAATAAGATGGGATGGATCTTCATCCAAAGATCAACGCTGTCAGCCCAACTTCACCTAACTAGGATTACGGTATAACCCTTTCCTAATTTGTCGAAGTTCCTAAGAATATTCTCACAAGAAATATTCTCGTGGATAACTCGATCATGGATTGCATCGACGCATCAACGCTGTCCTAACTTACCCAACCAGGATTACGAGTATAAACCGCTTCCTAATTTGTCGAAGTTCCCTAAGAATATTCTCACAAGAAATATTCTTAGGATAACTCGACATGCGATTGCACGACGTATCAACGGCCGTTCAATCCTACTCCAACTAGGATTACGTAGGTATAAACCGCTTCTAATTTGTCGAAGTTCCCAAGAGTATTCTCATAAGAAATATTCTTAGGATAACTCGATCATGCGGATATAACGACATCAACGCCTAATCCTACCCAACTAGGATTACGAGTATAAACTTCCTCTAATTTGTCGAGAAGTTCCTAAGAGTATATTCACAAGAAATATTCTTAGGGATAACTCGATCACGGATTGCATCGGCCGATCAACGCTACGCCTAATCCTACCCAACTAGGATTACGAAGTATAAATCGCTTCCTAATTTGTCGAGAAGTTCCCTAAGAATATTCTCACAAGAAATATTCTTAGGATAACTCTCGACATGGATTGCATCGACGTTTCATCAACGCTGTCACTTCATGTTTGTCGAAAAGTTGATTTCTTTGTCGCTTCCATTAAAACTTAAGAAAATTACACCTAATTTTCAATTACAAAGAAATTTCAGTAACTCTCTCACAAACTCAACAAAAGACGCTACAAGTGTAGATCCTTTGTTTTGGACTTTCCTTGCTCGCCGGACGCTGTAATCCGTGGACCACCGAGGCAAACATCGTCGAATCGACGGGTTTAGTTAGTGCTTCAAGAAAGGAAACAAGAACTTCAAGAAATATCTTAGCAAGGTAAGATATCTACTTTTCTCAAGAATAAGGCTTAAACTCGAGGAATCTCCGCGGATCGTTGTTCTTGAACCCGTAAGCTTGGATTTGACTTTTCCTTTCGATGGTCGCAACTCCTACCAAGGGACATAGGAGGGTATTTATAGTCTTTGGGAAACGTGCCCACAAGTGTCATAAGTGTCGAGATTTTAGTTACGGCAGCTGAAGTCGCCATTAAGTCCGCTTCTCTACTAATCGTGGCAAGCAGCCGCCGCCGGGGCGGTAGTAAAGTATGGGCCGGGCTGAACCGCTGGCGGGCAAAGCGCCGCCTGTAACCGCATCGTATGCCCAGCACCAGTTTACCGCACCGCATTGGCGACCACGCATTGGTTTACCGGCTGGCATACACCAACGATATCAATATGCCGGCGGCTGGCTTCGCGTCCGCCACAGGCACCGGCAGACACGGGCGTCCAATCTTCCAGAAGGACACAATCCCCATGTTGACTTGAGATTTCGAATGATGATTTAGTCATATTTGAGGTTCTTCGCAATTTTGATGCCTACAGATACCCTCCAAAGTTTTCGCACTCTCCGTATTTTATCGGAGGGTCCGAATACTTTGGATAAGATGCCTTTACTGCTCAACGCTGAACTTTGTAGAAGAGGCCCATGTTTTGCTTCAGCCAATCCGGCTACGCCGCTGACCATACTTTGGGATCAATAGTCGCTGCATTTGTATTTGAATTGATTGAAATGTCGGGTCCATTTTGGACTAATCATCTTCATCTTGAAAGTCACCACTGGGTTATAATTGAAATGCCTTGAGAATCATTCGTGAGAAAAGCCGCCCCGTTTTCTCAATATCGATTTCCGTAAAAGCTTCTATATGTAATATCCGAATTGTCCCACTTGAAGAAAGCGAAGGGCAATCAAGTGTCTTGCTCAAAAGGACCACCGTAATCCGTCGAGCATGCTTGAGCTTCTGAGGCTTATGTAATGGCACATTTGCATTAGCAATGAGTTACAAAGTGCATTAAAATCACTAGAGAAAGTGCTTGATCCCTCAGAAGAGTGAACCCACTGCCTCAAGTTATTGCTTGTATGATAGATATAGGATTTTGGCAAACCCTCACCATCAACGGATTTGATGAGCCTTACCAACTACCGCTTGAGTTGGGCTAGCATGTAGATTATCCGAGTCCGCTCTACATGTTACGCTGTGCTAAAAGAGTGAATTCTTAGACTTTATGCTACGATATTGAATAATGAGGCTTGATTAATTATCACGAATTGATTACCCTAAAGATGTGTTAGATGCGCACTTATCTCCTCGATAAGGACAGATATCCCTATGCATGAAGGCATAGTTTAGGTGTCATTAGGTAATGACATCTATACGATATTGAATAATGAGGCTTGTGGAATTTTGTTTTCTCTTGGGGCTTAAAACGAACCCGCTTGTGTTTTCTCTTGGGCAAAACGAACCCCGTTATCGAGTAGACCTCTCATTCATAAAAGGAATCGAGAGGATTTTGACCGTGGTCCTAATCAGAGGAAGGTTTGACCAAGTGGGAGGAAAATTAAAAAATGATCCTAACTGTAGGAAGGTTTGATCGGGATAGGAGTTTTGAGACAATCCTAACTGCCGGAAGGTTTGATTGCTCAATTCGAAATGGACCTCTCGCTCATGGAAGGAATCGAGGGGATTTTGACCATGGTCCTAACTGTAGGAAGGTTTGACTGTGCGATATTTGAGACAATCCTAACTGCCGGAAGGTTTGATCGCCAATCTTGAAATGGACCTCTCTGCTCATGGAAAGAATCGAGGGGATTTTGGCCGGGTCCTAACTGTAGGAAGGTTTGACCAGATAGGAATTTTGAGACAATCCTAACTGTCGGAAGGTTTGATTGCTCAATTGAAGTGAACCTCTCGCTCATGGAAGGAATCGAGGGGATTTTGATTATGGTCTTAATCAGAGGAAGGTTTGACCACTCAATCTGAAGTGGACATCTCGCTCATGGATTATCCACCCCTCGCTTTTGCAAAATTGGCTCTTATATTCATTGGAGGAATTAGGAGGAGCAGCTTTAATCTCTTGTACTCATCGGAGAAGAGGGAATAGTTTATACTGTGATACCGGCTTGAGTACGAGGGAGCAGCTTATACTGTGATAATTGCCGAGTCAAGTTTGATTCACTTTATTTCGCTAAGACGCCGCTTCAACCAAGGCTTGATGATGGCCTTGAGAGCTAAGCAATCCTTTGTAGGATGGAGGATCCCCGGGTACGCAAGATTTAGGGTCCAAAGTTTTGTTAGCCTCCTCTTGATTTGTAATTGAGGCAACTTGATTTTGTTGTTATCAAGGAGGTGTTTGAAGATGATTGGAACTTCTTCGCCCTTGAAAGAGTATGTCCCGTGGAATTTCGATGAAGCTTTTTACGGGCCGTTGTTGCGACGCTTGACCAACGCCAGTCACAGATGCATTTCCTCTATTACGAGAGGAAAATTTACTCGAGGGGTCACCATCTTTTCGCTTCTTTCAAATTTTCTTCCTCGAGGAAACGCTCGGCTTGTTCTCCTCGTATTTTTAGGTCTTTCCACGAAGTTGGTGGGACAACCCCCATGACTTCCAAAGAATTCTATAGAAAGATTGTTGTGGCAAGTCTTCAATATGAATTCTTCAAGAATGGATCCCCAATTCATAGCTTTATTATGAATCGCTTAACTAAGGTGTCGATTGTCTCCCCACTTTTCGCTGCCTAAGAGAGTTCCAATTGAGACTTCGTGTCGCCATCGAAGAAGTTGCCGAAAAGAACTTTCCATGTCCTCCCAAAGAATTAATATTCCTACTTTGAGTCTTCGATACCAATCGAAGGCACCGCCAAGAGTACCGAATTAATGACCGAACCATCGAGGCTCGTTTCCGAGATTACCCCCAAATGTGATTTGAAGTAAATCGTGTTGTGAAGGTGACCCTCTCCGCCAAATGGCATGAAGTTGATCAAATTAAATTTTGGCGGTAAGGAATTGAATCCCATTCTCTGATACGGACACGGATACCGCCTTTGACTTCCGTGTGGACATCAAAGCATTGATTTTATTTTCAAGCTCTTTCATCCTTTCGCCATCATCTTCCCCTTGTTTTGATTATTTCCAATAGGAAGAATTGGATCATTTTCACCTTGAGCACAGATGCTTTCTTTGGAGGTTGATCAACAGAAATGTGTTCATCAATCTCCGAATCGCCGCTTTCAACATTATGATGGGTTACTCCACCTTGTTGATCGGATTCAGCCGTTGATCGACTGTGTTGTGCAACCGCTTGGGTTTGCAATTCCTCATCCGTTGCATGGCTAGCTCCATCTCGTTCTCATTTCGCCTTAAGCTCTCTTTGCTTAGCTAAGGCTTTGTAACATTTGAGCCAGACATCGAGTAATGGTAAAGCTTCTCTCGATGGGGACCAAGACTTGACATTGTGTCATCGGAAGCTATCGCCGAATTGATGCGGAAGCTTCATCATCGATGACTCTCCTCATGCATCCTTCTATAGTCGACGCGCGGTAGCTCGCAATTGTAACCGGTGACATCTCCGGAAACTCGGGTCGACTTTTCCTCGCAGGAGTGAAATCGATCCGAATCCGCCGGTCCTTTTCCTTTGTTCACCATATTAATGGTCACTTCGGAAACTCATTAATTTGATGGATGATCTCCTTCTTCGATGTCGCCTTGATCGTGGCTTCGATTTTCCGTTGTCGACAGGAAAGCCGCTCAATATCAAGCTCTTTTTGGGTGAGCGCTCGACTCGCAACGTGCACATCCCGATAACAACGCCTTGATTAGTTGTGCACATGAGCAAGAACAACCTATTTCATCGATCGCCCTCTTCGCGGTAAGCCCCCCACCGATGGTGTGGTTGGTGTGGTTTATCATCGATTGCACTTCCACCCCAAGTGTAACGTTGTCCTTAATTGGAGGAAACGCTCTTCTTTGGGGACGCCGCCGCTTGACTTGAGAGACAACTTCCGCCGCTGCTTCGCCATCTAAAGTTGCTTCGATGAATCACGAGGGTCCGTTATCTCTCGTGATTTTGGCGAGTCACTTGCCCTTCTCTTCTTCGCACTCGTGGACCCCTTGGATGCTCAAACGAGACGCAAATGTAAATTCTTTGAGCCGCCGATGGTCTGCACATTTTCAACATCACTTGGAATTTGGGTACGCCCCAAACTCCGCCGTTGTTTATGGATCGTGACCCAAACGCTCCATTACCCGGTTTTGACTTTGGTTCTCATTGTGACCAAGGCGATCAACAACGGTTGACGGATTTCCACTTAATAGTTGATACCAGCCTAAAGTGGAAGAAAGGGCGGAACGCCAAATTTTCGCTAAGGCATGGAGGATCACCGCTTTGGCAGGGCAGTCGACTGCTCGGCCGACGCGAGACAAGCTTTAATCGCCATTGGCTGGCGCAGGCGGTACTTAGCCGCCTGCCGAAAGCGTACCAATCGCCTCTACCAGAATTCGGCGCAGGGCACTCTTGAGCCAATTTTAACGTTGACTTCGACCCAAACTTGGCGCATTTTGAGCCGCTTGGTCGGGTTGATTTAGACTTCGCGCTTGCGAACAATGGCACGCATGAGCAACACGCACGGCGCTTGCCGCCTTCTTCCTGTCAATCGGGTTCTTTGACGAACCCATTCTTCCTTGGGAGGAGGCCGACGGATTGAGAAATTGCAGCTTGTTGATGCCTTTGATCACGGAGTTCTCGAGAGTGAACTCCATCCGCTGACTCCGTGGCCTCGCGAACCGACGCCATCTTTGACGCCGCTCTTGGCAGCTCTTGTCGGAGTGAAAGCTCGGCTTTGAGATCCACCGAGGTGTTACCGAGGGGAAATCGCCTGCCGCAAGCTAAAATGTAACTAACCTCCTCTTAAGAGATGA
>CM022708.1:12277396-12295632 GCA_012295165.1 Asparagus setaceus | reverse complement strand
ATTCGAAGACTTAGTGAAATTTTCACTATGGTGTTCGAGGTTAAGCTTTTATGCTCGCTTGATTGGTAGTTCAACTTTAAGGCTTGTCAAACTTGTGAAGAACAATGTTTAGACTGGACGATAAGCTCGAGAAGCACTCGGCATATCGCAAACCCGACGCCAACCGGAGCGACCAGACTTCGGGTTTACTGCGCGCGAAGCCCTCCTGGAAATCCAGATTCCACACTTCGCATCGCCTCGAACGGAGATGACGATTGAAGAACAACATCGTAAACGCCTCAAGAGCTCGAGATGTTGGATGAGAAGCTCGAAGCTCAACAAAGCATTGAGTTCTACAAGCTAGGATGTCGAGGGCTTTAACAGAAAGTGCGACAACGGTTTCAAAGAAGGAGATTTGGTCCTCGCCAGACGCACCAATAATCCTCACTTCCAAAAAGAAAGGTAAATTCAACCTAAATGGGAGGGACCGCTTGTAATAGAAACGGCTCCATTTAATGATTTAATTACCTAAAATGGCGACCGCAATTAATGCCAAAGTTCTCAAGAAATACTACCCTTAGTATCTTCAGATAACCCGCTTCAACGGAAGTTCCTCAGAGGGATGTTTTACTCACTTTCCTTGAGGATAACCTTAGGTTTGTCCTCCATCATATTCTCACCGATCAAATCCTTTGACTAGAGGTCTACAAATTTTCTGGTACATCACCAAATCCCCTCTTGATTCTCTCTATGAACAAGAGGCCCACTCAAAATTCCTTTCACGCCGGAGACAGAATATAAAGTTCTTCCTCTCCAAGCGTAAGATCCCTTTCGTGATAAACGGAGGGTTCTATCCACCCTACTCCTAGGTAGCTACCGATCGGGTTGCAAGGCGCCGATTTTCGCACTGTGTTGTCCGACCAAGGTCACCCGAAGTCTTTTTCGGTTCTCGGAGTGAGATCCCACTCTTAGTTCATCTTTCATCTTAGGTAGCCGACCGGTGTAAGGCCGGATTTTCGTAATTGTGTTGTCCAATCAAGGTCACCCGAGTCTTTTTCGCTTCTGAGGGAGATCCCACTCTTAGTTCCATCTTTCATCTTAGGTAGCTTCGACCGGTTATGCGCCGGATTTTCGCATCAGTTGTCCGACCGGGAAGGTCACTCCGAAGTCTTTTCGGCTTCTGAGCGAGATCCCACTCTTAGTTCCACCTTTCATCTTAGGTAGCTCGACCAAGGTATGCGCCGATTTTCGACAGTGTTGTCCGACTCAAGGTCACCTCGAAGTCTTTTCGTTCTCTGAGGAGATCCCACTCTTAGTTCCATCTTTCATCTTAGGTAGCTACCGACTAAGGTATGCGCCGGATTTTCAAACCAGTTGTCCACCAAGGTCACCCGAAGTTTTTCAGCTTCTGGAGTGGAGATCCCACTCTTAGTTCCACCTCTTTCCGTGCAGCCGACGAAGGTAAGCACCGAACTTTCATCTTAGGTAGCTACTGATCAAGGTATGCGCCGATTTTCGCACTGTGTTGTCCGATCAAGGTCACTCGAAGTCTTTTTCGGCTTCTGAGTCGAGATCCCACTCTTAGTTCTACTCTTCATCTTAGGTAGCGCTCATCATGATGCGCCTGAGATTTTCGCACTGCGTTGTCTGGACTGGTCACCGGTCTTTAATTCTACCGCAAGGAATTTGTTAGCCTCATCATAGAACACATTCTTTTCCCACCAATCAATCTTATTCCGCTCGCCATTCTCCCAAAAGAAGACACCAAGATTCATCTTGGGGTATTTTATCCCAAGCCTAAGAAGGATAAAGCCAACGCCACACGCTGCTGTCGGCTTAGTCTTTTCTCCGATTGAAGAAGACACCAAGATTCATCTTGGGGTATTTTATCCCCAAACCTAAGGGATAAAGCCAACGCCACACGCTGCTGTTTCCGGTTTAGTCTTTTCTCCCATTGAAGAAGACACCGTGAGTTAGATTCTAGGTATTTCATCCCGAAGCCTAAGAAGGATGAGCCACGCCTACCACGCTCGGTAGTCTATTCCCATGATAAAAGACAAAGCCTACGATTCAACATCGTAGCATTAAGTCTAGAAGAGTTTCATTCTTTAGCACAACGTCAGGTGTAGAACGGATTTAGATAATCTACATGCTAGCCCAACTCAAACGGTAGTTGGTAAAGGCTCATCAAACCCGTTGAAGGCCGGGTGGCTAATAACTCCTAAAGTCAACGCCACACGCTGCTGCCGGTTTAGTCTTTTCTCCGATTGAAGAAGACACCGAGTTCGACTGGGGTATTTTATCCCAGCCTAAGAAGGATAAAGTCAACGCCTAATACACGCTAGCCGGTTTAGTCTTTTCCGATTGAAGAAGACACCGAGATCGACTCGGGTATTTCATCCCCGGCCTAAGAAGGGATTGCCAACGCCACACGCTGCCGGTGGTCTTGCCCGTAAAAGAGTATAAAGCCTATGTATTCAATATCATAGCAACAAGTCTAGAAGAGTTTCATTCTTTTAGCACAACGCCACGCGCGGAACGGATCCAGATAATCCGCGACGCCAGCCCAACTCAAACGGTAGTTGGTAAAGGCTAATCAAACCCGCTGATGGTCGAGGGTTTGCCAAAATCCTATAAGTATTATGGTTAATTATTTCAATAAGTAAAAGAATCATAATAAACAATGAAAGGAATGGATCTTATTCATTTGAAGCAAATATAGAAGGAGCTACAACCGCTTAAACATCAAGTCTATGACAAAGGATTTGCCGCTCAAGCCGACATTTCACCATGGTAAGCCCGTGGAGTTCTTCCCGCAACTTGTCCGGCGACTCCTCATCGGTGTCCGTCTTCGCTGCCTCCTCGAAGCTCAACCGCCGCCGATAGGTCGAAGTTCCTTAGACGCGACGGCGAGGGCTTCTTCCTTGTTGGCCTTAGCCGCTCCAAAATACTCATCTTATCTTTCTGGCATGGAGCTCTCCCCAGCAAGATATCCTTCTCCGCGACTCGCCACAATATCGGGCCGATATGGCTTAGGGAAGAATATGTCTCAACGACAAGCTCCAGCTGATCGGCGCGTCTTCAGATCCTGACTTCGAGCCCAGAAAACACGAAGCATCGCGCCATGCCTCTAAACGCGAATGGTATGAGCAGCCTACATATGAGGAAGCCCCAGCCTGCCCGCAGCTCTTGCGCCTCAAGCTTCCTCCGTGATGGGCGAGGTCATCAACAATGGCTCGAGCCGATAACCCATAACCCGTGACAAGGCCATCCGGGATCAAGCAAGGTTCAATCGATGAAGAGAAAGCCCGCCATGACCTTTTCATCGGTTCACCAAAGAAAAGAATGAGCGCATTTCCAAACAAGACGGTAATGGATCTTCATCCAAAGATCAACGCCTTCCGTGTCATGGAGTCGAGATGTAGACTCGCGACGAAGAAAAGAGAACCTTAGAATCTTCAACCAAAACTAATGGATGCATATTCGATTGGGACTTACCCGCCTCCTTCTGGCGTAGTTTCGTGAGACTAGTGGCGGATCTATTGCCGGGATACTATCAACCGCAATGAGCCCCTCAAGATATTCTGCTTATCTCAACAAATGGTAGTGGTAGCCGACCAGAAAGCCTGGAAAGAGGAGTGCCCGCCACTACACAAAAGAAATGTCTCAACCTCTTTAATTATAGTGATATTAGCCAAATGGTCGGTCCTATAATTAATCGAAGAGAAAATTTAGACCTTCTTCGTGGATGGTAGCTTCGCAAATCTTCACCAAGAGTATCACCATCCCGCGGACCAAGCGCCAGAAGGTGTCATCCATGGAGGTGTTGCCATATAAACCACTTCCACTAAATCTTCCATGGAGAAGTCAAAAAGAAGGCATTAAGAAGGCTAATGCAACTAAGATCTAACAATAGGTAAAGCTACTTACCGCAGCAAGTTAGCTTGCTTAGTCTCTGCTCGCATTTGTCTCCGCAATCCTCTAAAAGAGCAAAAATGAAGAAGCAATTAGTGGGGGTAATGAACTCGAAGTCGCTCAATTCTCGCGATTCGCCACCCGTAAGAGGAGTTATCGATGTTAGATGTAATTGGTTCACCGAATCAGTCCTACATCGCCTCCTCCGCCATAGCTCCATACATTTGTTGAGTAAAACTTAGTTCAAAGATGAGCGTAATCGGCCCAAGAAAATCGCGGTGAGGAAAATCAAAGCCGTGATCATAATCCCTAAAAATCCCTCGCATGCAAACCGAGAAATGTCCTAAAAGCCGAAAATTTCAGATTACATCACGTGAATTGTTACCTTCGCCACCGTTGATCATTACCGTCAAGTCCATATCAAGGGACCGAGGACTCACGCGATTTATGGGCTAACCTCTTTCGCTTAACCCCGAGGGTTGAAATTCATCTTCTCCAACAGATTCGCCTCAAGATTGGCTGGATGAGAAATCCAATGGAAAGGATGAGAAAACAAAGGAGAAAAGGAGAGAGTACCGAGGTTCTTCATAAGCCGTAGCCTTAGCTTGGTCTTCCTAAAGTCGCAAAGATCGAAGTTGTGGAACTCCTCCTCGCCTCGCTTTGGCGGATGAGATTGGTGGCGCTCTCCTCGAGCTTGAACGGCGCCTCGTGGTGCTCGAGTGTCGCTCGCAACGATGCTTCGCCACTAGATCTCGAGATAGCCCTCACAGGACTGGCTCGCTAGCTACTAATAGCCAACTACTGGAGGAACGCCGATTCCAAATGACGGTTCGAGCTCGAGACCGATCTAGCAACCACATCCCATGACGCCCACAACCATGCTCAAGGCCATCCAAGTCCACCACGAATTGAGCCGCCGGTTCGGTTCCCAACATAAAGTTGGTCGTGAACCGAACCGACGAGCAAAACGAAGGGAAATAAGGCTCAATGAAGCATTCTTCCTTTACTCTAAAGTGAGATACCGGCTCGATATTCACTAGCCGCTTGAAATGCCCATGTCAAGTGAAGTCCGCCGTTCGCACTTCCTCGCCGACCGACTGCCATATCGCATCAGAATCGAGGAAAACATCCGAAAAGATCCATCCTTTATGAATCAGACTGCTTCTTGATCTCTCAGAAGCCACGCCTTCCATCTCGCAATCCTCTACCAACCCGGAAAGGAGTAGACGACTGCCGAACCCTATGCCGACATCATGTCGACGATGAAGGACCAGCCAGCCATCAAATAGGTATACGGGAGCTCGACGGAAGGAATACGGACGATGGCTCGCCCTTTCTCTCGGTAAACGCCGACTATATGTCGTAATCCACTGAATATTGGCCACCATTACCGAAGGAGAGAGAGTTCCTTCTGAGCAAGTCAACGCAGGTAAAGGACCTCCAAAGGTAAAGCATCATTAGATTGATATGGAACCACACATTTCAGATTGTAAGATAGCCGCTAAAAGAGTCGCCGGCCGGATGGGCTTGACCGCATGCCACGTAAAGGTTGCAAACTTGGTCCCCTGGGAAAATCATCTCTTAGCCGAAGGCAGGAGTTAGCCTCTGACCTCTCGATCAGCTTCATTAACCTTCAAGGAGTGAGCTGCGACAATTCATATATCACGATTTGTCCTCCAAATGTCGGAACAAATAGTTAAACCGCCTGCACTCACTTGCAATTTCCTTTGGCACAAGGTTCATTGAGCTATATGGTAATGACAAGTGAGATCCCACAAAATCTTGTGACGACGTGTGTGTGTTTCTTCACCACTCAATTCGATTGAAGGGAAGTACTCCTGATAAAGATCTTCCCATGGGTAAATCCAAATTCGATACATCTCATGTAGAGCCACCAACTCGCCGTGGTTTGGTGAAAACGATTTGAATATGGATTGTAGAGCTCAAATAAGGCTAAGAAATGGTTAACGCTGATCGAAGGCCATACATGGTGGCACTAATCGTAATACAAAGCCGCAAGCCAAGTTCTCCATCCCACCTTGAGGACGAATTGGTCAAGTTTACCCCACCAATGTTTACCGGATGAGTGAACCCACCGTAAAATCGCGGACTAGATGATGGCATCTCGCCCAAAGTAGCTGGTGGCCATTCTTCAAAGTTGAAGCAGAACAAAGAGCTCATCAAGGCTGTGTCCACCCACAATCCTGTGGTGAAGGCCGATGACGCCGATTCCCTGGAACCCTAACCGCCGCCGGGTAAAAACCCGCAATGAATATGATCATGTTCTCTAGAAGACGCCATGACATACCGCGTCACCGGCGCGGTGTCCAAATCAATGAGAGCCGACGAGGTATCCGAGGAATATACAAGGGACCTCCGCCGCCTTGGTTCAACCATCGCCGCCTCGACAAAGCAGATCCCGGTCCTTAATCGAGTCGCCGAACGATCACTGCTTTTTCCCAAAGGTGCGTGGAGCTGGTGTCCTTATGAGTGGCGATCGGTGACCAATCGTCGGAGAATGCGGAGCCCCTCAACTACACCATCGCCCACGACGCATCGGTGCAAATCGAGCGAGATACAAATCGCGGATCATCACACGTGAATAATACACACGCGCCCATCAATCATGTATGTCTAAAGCTCCCGAGGAATAATCAACAATCAAATCGTAAAATATTCGCTAGTAAAAGGCGCTGAATTCATCTTACATAGATTGAGTCATTTACCTTATATCGGTATGACATTTCATCCATATCGACACCCGAGAACGATAAATATAGTCGCTAAACAAAGCAATATATTTCGCTCTACGAGCAAAGGTACGTATGAAATCGCCCCGCAAAGATATCGAGACGGTGATCCTTGAAGCCCCAACTCACGGGAAGATTTCGCTCTTCCCAATCGCCACAAAGGGGACTAAGCGGTCGAATAAGGATACACATCCGTCGGTCCCCAAAGGAGAACTTCGGTCCCAATCAGCCTCACAAGGAGGACGGCTGGGTCGTAATAAGTGTACCAATCGGCAGCCGATCCCCACAAAGGAGGATTTCTCTTCCCAACGCCTCACGAAGGAGAACGCGGGATACAACGATGTATGTAATGAATATGATGACGCCGCGCACCACCAAAGAAGGAGGCGCGCATTCACGCGTCGCGGCGAAGTTGATCGACTCCTTGAAGCGCTGCGGATCTTCCCGACGACATCGGAAGCCGCAAAACACGCAAAAAGGTCAAATACGCACTGAAAATCGGCAAATATAGCATCGAAGTCCTGGCGGGTCATGGTCTATCAATCATGACCGGAGCATCAACGCATGTCAACAAGAACAACGGATGACCGCATCCGAGGGTGCTCTAGGTGGCCGGAAGCCAGTTTCTGAGCTGCTCGGTCGCGACTAAGCTCGCCTAACGCAGCGCTGCTGGCGACCGAAGCCGGCGCCAGCGCCTGCCGCTGCCGGTCGCCGCTCACCGCCGCCGCCTGTGGCCGCCGCCGGCCGCCGCTCGCCACCGCCGCCACCGTCAGCCGCCGCCGCCACACCTCCTCGGCCCGCGCCGCCAGTGGCCACCACGCCACCTATTCATGGCCACAACGGTTCTTTCTCCTCCCATGCATGCATGCAACAAAAAAGAGAGAAAAGAAAAGAGGAGAGGAGGAAATATAAACCCTCATCATACCTCGCTGTTTAGAGAAGATGAGACGATAACGAGGCGGAAGAAAACGAAAGAAAAGTGCATAGAGAAGGGGCCGCCTAGGTCAAGAGGAAGGAGGGTTTATGGTATTTATAACAATCCCATATGGACCCAATTCTCTTTGAATAAGGAGTCCTATTTGACGATGGGTAGGAATTTAATTGGAGCCCAATTGATATCTAAAAGGAATCCAAAATGCCCAATAATTTATCCATCCTCTTTCCTAAATATTTGGAAAGATTTTGGAGATGCTACCCGCCAATTCTCCAAATATTCTCCCATGTGGTCTAATCCTACTCCAACAAGGATTACAGTATAAACTGCCTAATTTGTCGAGAAGTTCCCTAAGAATATTTCCATAAAAAATATATTCTTAGGGATAACTCGATCGTATGGATTGCATCGACGCCGATCAACGCGTCTAATCCTACTCCAACTAGGATTACGAGTATAAACTGCTTTCAAATTGTCAACGAGGAGTTCCCGGAGAATAAACCCATATTCTTAAGGATAACTCGATAACCTTAATTTCCTCCCACCATAATATCCAAGAGAGGAATAATCGACGAGGCGCGGAAAGTCATGTTGACACGGACAACGGTTCTAGTCCCTGAGGAACTTCTCCCACTATGAATAATCATATCCCAACAAAGGCCGCGACCGCCGACCGAAGGCCAAAGACGATGGTTGAAAGCCAAATGGTCTCTTGTTTCGACAAGGAATCCTTGGAGGATATCTCCATGAAAAGATTAGTCCTCCCCGCCGTGGTTAAACCAACAACACACGCGATGATGGAAGAAATAGCCGATCGAGGGTTATGAAATTCCATGTATTCGACACAACCAACGTGGTCGCCAACAAGGAGTTCACGACATACGATAAGTCCAAAAGTCCGATGGTTAATCAAACAACAACCAACCGACACGAAGTTACAAACAAAACTCACCCACCACTTCAAATCAAGATTTTAACAAGCTACCGACAATAAATGCAGACGCGATCCCGTAAACCAAAGAACCGATAATCCGAAGAATCAAGACTTGAAGCTATCTTTGGGACCCTCACCGATCAAGGTCGGAATCATCATGTCCAAAGCATCCCGCACTCATCAAGAATCGACCGAGACGCTTTGGAGGGGTATCTGAGGCGCTGAAAAATACTTACAAGATCCTCAAACCAACTCTCGTGACGGGAGTCGGCAATGACAACCCATCGAATGATACGACGCCGAATCGCTAAAACGCCGAACCCCCGGGCAAACTAACAGCGGCCACAAGCACGGTTTAAACCGACTTGAACAGACGACGGATTCCAAAGATCGCGAACGAACCAAGAGTTAGTCCCGGAACCAAATACGACGGATCCTAAGTCCGAGAAGGCCAAGAGTCGAATAGGCGCCTAAGCCCTGGGACCGAAAACGACGGAACAACGAAACGCGACTCCTCGGCTAACTTGGTCGGCGAACTCCGCCTTTTGGCGAACGCGCCACTGGCGAGCTCGCTCGGCGTAACTCATGTTCGGCAATCCTCGCTTCGGGCGAACGCCGCGACTCGCCATTTGGTGAGCCTCGTGTTCACTTACAAGCCTCGCCATTTCGCTAACTCTTCCTTACACTCGACTTGGCGGTAGCCTCAGGAAATTATTTCATGGCTTTCGGCTACCGCCATGGCCTCACTGTTTATTAATCCTCGCTTCGGCGAATTCCGGGCGACCGCCACACTTTTGGCGAACCTCGCGATTTGGCGAAGCCTGTTCACTTGGAAGCCTCACCATTTGGCGAGCCTCGTGTTCACTTGGTGAAGCCTCATCATTTTGCATAACCCGGTTCCTTTCGCGAACCTCGTTGCTTATGACCTCGCCATTTATGAAGCTCCTCAGGTTCACTTTCGATGGCTCACCATTTCGGCGGTCTCCCGCTCTCGGCGAACCTCGCTTTACGAACCTCGCTTTATAATTCCGTTTTTTGAACCTTTCGCCTTCATAATCCCGCTGGCGAATCTCGGCTACCTCGCCTTTGATCTAACCTCGCTTTTATTAAACTCATTTTATGTAGCCTCGTTCGCTGGCAAGCCTCGCCATTTTGGCGAACTTTGCCTTTAGCGAACCTCGAACCTCAGATTCGCGAACCTCGTGGCCGGCACCGGCACAATTCGGTAGGCACCTCGGCCAACTTAGCCGGCACTGCTCGGTTAGCGAGGTACCTCTCGCCAACTTGACGAGGCACCTACGCGGATACAGCCCCCGACTTGTATAAATAGGAGGGCTGCCGGAGGTTTTGGGGAATTTCGAGGGATTTTGGGGAGATCTTTTGAGAAAAGCTTGACTTTAGCGGATCTCGCTGGACTTTGGGTGGATTTTTGCACGCTCCGAAAGCACCGGCAGCACAAACCCAAATGACGCCGATCTACAAGCGCTAGGTAACCAATTCGGTCGACCAGATACCCTCTAGATTAAGCTGTTTTAATCTCGTGGATAGCCAGGATTTCTCCTAGTAGATCACCCGCCCGGCCACATCCTCTCCTTCACGGAGTGCATGCAGCGATCCTCTCCTTCGCGGAGTATGATCCTCAGCGCTTCGCTTCCTTCGCGGAACGAGCCCCCACGCCTCAGAGTTCCGTAACCCGGTTTCACCGGATCGAATTGCGCGGTGGTCCACGGACACAAAAGTCCCCTAGACAGCAAAGAACTCGACGCAGTTTAGGATCCCGATATACCGTAGATCCTCGTGTTTGTTCATACAGAAGAAGTTGTAATTTTTGTTTTCATTAATGCCTTAAAATAAAAGGCATTTCTTTGAATTTTGTTGTAGGCCAAAGAAGCCGTAAACGAATTCAAGGACAATGAATAACAAACCGCTTTACCACGTAACAATTACGCCATGAGAATATCGGAAGAAAGAGTTTCATCACTTGTTGCCCTAATCAAATCCAGTGGTCGTTCTCTAGAGTCAAATATAACCTCTGAAGAAAAGGCTGCTATAATCCTGTGTTGGTTAGAAGCATTAGAAACTAAAGAATGAGCTTCGGCTCAAATCAACCAAATTTCTTTCTCAAGATGTCATAACTGTCTATCTCCAACCTATGTTTCAGAACAATGCCCTCTCTTAAGAAATAATCAACCATCATACAAGTGAACGCCGCATTCAAGATCCGAATGATCTGTTTTTTCCAACCTATAATATGAGCTGGAGAAATCATCTGAATTTTACATGGAATCAGAAAAACTTTAGAAGTTAAAACTTCACTCCCACTTTAACCTAACAATTTTTTAGAGGAAGCACAATTGCATTCAACACATCGAATAATTTTTAACAATCCAATTTACCTTATCCAAACCAACCCCATCCTCATCAATCAGTAAATTATGCTCCTCTAAATTCTGATTACGAGAGATATTTTAATATCTTAGAAAAGGGTTTAGAGGCCATGATTAAAGCTTTGACACAGACCACCAACATGTTGATTCAGTCGTCCAACACTTTGAATTTCTTCATGTAGACAACCGGTCAAATGCTCAATTCTAATACTCAAGTTATAACTGCATTAGAAACTCAACTTAGTCAACTAGCTAGTGTCGTGAGTGAAAGAGAGAAGGGAAAATTTCTGAGTCAACTTGTGTAGGCGCTGAAAATTGCCTATAAGTCCCGAACGTAGCTCGTGATGACGAGAATAATCGACAAGTCATCCGATGAAGTAATGGCAAATCGCTGACGCATTAATAACAAGTGAGACCAATAAAACGCCCCTCAAGACGCCCTACGCAGAAGTTTCTACGGTCCCGCCAGCTAGCGTTAGCGGGTCAGGCGGCCGCCCCCTTATGGTCCGGCGCTCGAAATTTTGAAAAGAGCTCTCTCCTTTCCGAAATCGCCATTGATTCCAACCTTGGTGAACTGATGCGCCATGAGTGCGAAAGTGAAGGGATAAACCCAACTTTGAAGCCTCAAATTAAGCTCTGAAACCGCCAGAGAAGACGCGAACGCTTGGTCAAAACCGACATCTGAGGTATCTTCACTTCCAGTGCCTCACCGAAGCGACATTCGCAGGGTGTCTCGCCGCCGAGACATTCAGAGGTGTCTCGGCTGAAGCACTCAGAGGCGTCGCCCGAAGCGACATTCGTGTCTCGCTTCGCCGAGATAGAGGTGTCTCGCCGAAGCGAGACACTCTGAGGTGTCTTCGCCCAGACACTGCAGGTGTCTCGCCACCGAGCACCTGTGAGGTGTTCGCTCGGTCAGCGGGTGTCTCGCTTTGATTCATAGGTGTCTCCCGGCCTCGAAGCGACACTCCGAAGTGTCTCGCCTCGGCGACACCAAGGCCGAATGGGCTTTTGCCCGCCACCGCATCCGGCCGCCGCATCTATAAATGTGACGGCTAGGGTTTCATTTTCGGGTGGGCGAGATAAAACAGAGGAGATAGCCAACTCTTGTGTGTGCCTAGAGTTAGAGAATTTCCAAGGAGAGGAGATCAAGATCTAGACTTGCACGGGAGATTTGTGATTCGAGATCCAAAGTCTTCTCGATCCGCATCTACAACAAAGAAACCATCCTTGGATCAAGCTTGGCCTTGATCCGAAGAAGAGTAACGAAGTTGGTCGATCTCGCTCACTACGCTGATTAGGCTTGGCTAATTAATCTCCGTGATTCGCTTAGATCTCGATCCGACGATCTAAGAATTCCCATGCAAAAAGGAGGGATTTTAGATCTAGATCCGCATCGCATCTCGCTCGATCAACACTTGGGAAAGGAATCGCTACCAAGTGGTCCACCTAATACATCCCCAAGACAGTAAAGAATCCTGACGCAAGCGAGGACCCCGAAAATAGAGATCCTCGTTTGTTTAGGGTTAAAGTTGTAATTCTTCGATTTTCATTGTAAGCCTTATAAAAGGCAATCTTTTTCTCAATTTGCTGTTTTAATCGAAGTTTGTAACGATTAAAGCTTTGACACGCACTCACCAACATGTTGATTCGCCGTCCAACACTTTGAATTTCTTCATGTAGACAACCCCAAATGCTCAATTCTAATACTCAAGTTATAACCGCATTAGAAACTCAACTTAGTCAACTAGCTAGTGTCGGAGTGAAAGAGAGAAGGGAAAATTTCGAAGTCAACTTGTGTAGGCGCTGAAAATTGCCTATAAGTCCTCGAACGTAGCTCGTGATGACGAGAATAATCGACAAGTCATCCGATGAAGTAATGGCAAATCGCTGACGCATTAACAAGTGAACGCAGCAAGCAAACGCTTCCTCAAGACGCCCCACGCTTTCGGGCGGTCCCGCTTAGCCGGCGCTGGCGGGGTCATAAGGCTGCCCCTTTATGGTCCGGCGTACTCGAAATTTTGAAAAGAGCTCTCCTTTCCGAAATGCCACCGATCCGAACCTTGGTGAACTGATGCGCCATGAGTGCGAAAGTGAAGGGATAAACCCAACTTTGAAGCCTCAAATTAAGCTCTGAAAACCAGCAGAGAGAAGCCACGCAACGCCGGTCAAAACCGACACTAGGTGCCTGAGCGAGACATCTCCAAAGTGCTGCCTCGCCCGAAGGACATTTCAGAGGTGTCTCGCCGCCGAGACATTTCAGAGGTGGCTCCGCTGAGCGAGACACTCAGAGGCGCTGCCTCACCGAAGCGACATTCCTGAGGTGTCTCGCCGTCGAGAGCACTTCCTGTGGCTCACGAAGCGAGATACTCAGAGGTGTTCTCGCCTAAGCGACCCTGAGGTGTCCGCCACCGGAGCCAGAGGTGTCTCGCCGAAGCGACATTCCAGGTGTCTCGCTGAGCGAGACACTTCATAGGTGTCTCGCCTCGAAGCGAGACACCTGTGGCGTTCTCTACTCGGCGAGACACCAAGGCCGAATGGGCTTTTGCCCGCCACAAGATCCGGCCGCCGATCTATAAATGTGACGGCTAGGGTTTCATTTTCGGGTGGGCAGATAAAACAGAGGAGAGAGCCAGCCAACTCTTGTGTGTGCCTAGAGTTAGAGAATTTCCAAGGGAGAGAGATCAAGATCTAGACTTGCACGGGGAGATTTGTGATTCGAGATCCAAAGTCTTCGTGATCCGATCTACAACAAAGAAACCATCCTTTGGATCAAGCTTGGCCTTGATCCGAAGAAGAGTAACGAAGTTCGCTGGTCGATCTCGCTCACTACGCTGATTAGTTCCTGGCTAATTAATCTCCAGATTCGCTTAGATCTCGATCCGACGATCTAAGAATTCCCATAAAAGGAGGGATTTTAGATCTAGATCCGCATCCGCATCTCGCTCGATCAACACTTGGGAAAGGAATCGCCAGTGGTCCACCTTAATACATCCCCAAGACAGCAAAGAATCCTGACGCAAGCGGTGGACCCCGTGAAAATAGAGATCCTCGTGTTTGTTTAGGGTTAAAGTTGTAATTCTTCGATTTTCATTGTAAGCCTTATAAAAGGCAATCTTTTTCTCAATTTCTGTGTTTAATCAAGTTTGTAACGGATTCAAGCAATGACAATCATCCTTACTTTTCCGAGAACAACTTGTTGCAAACCCTAAGGATATTGGATCAAGTTCAACATACCTAGATTAAGTGAATGCAATCCATACATTATGGTTAGGAAGCCAGATAGATAATCAAGTTAGAATGCCTTCGAATAAAACTCCTACTTCTTCTTCTATGTAAAACGTTGAACGTAAACAAATCCCTTCTCCTCCTAATAACTCTGTTCATCAACCATCCTCTTTGATGACTAAGAACACAGAAGACACGAGCTCGATCTTGATAGGTTTAAGCTCATTTCTCCCTTCGGATAGACACGGGCCTAGGAAAACTCTCCTCGGATAGAAGATCTTAGAAACCTTCGAGCAAGTCAAGGTCAATATCTATCTCTTAGATGACATCTAACAAATCTCATCGTATGCAAAATTTTTAAAGGATTTGTGCACTAAGAAGAAAATAATAAATGTTCCGAAGAAAATCTTTCTTACTGTTAATATTAGTGACATGCTCTCAAAGCCCATGCCTTTGAAACATAAGGATCCTGATTGTCCTACTATCTCATGTGTCATAGGAAATACCTTTATCGATAAGACGCTTTTAGACTTAGGGGCGAGTGTCAATTTACGTCCTTATTAGGTCTACCAGTAACTTGGTGTAGAAAAACTTAAACCAACAAGATGCACCTTATAGTTGGTGAATCCATCAAAATCCTCATGGAGAGATAAAGGATGTTACGATTAAGGTTTGGGAGTTTATTTTTCCTATTAACTTCATGGTCTTGGAAACACAACCGCTTCCATTCCTAAGGGCAGATTTTAGTTATTATAGGAAGACTATTTTTAACCACATTAAATGCTCTAATCAACTATAAATCTCGTCAATAAAATTATCTTTTGAAAATATGACTGTAGATCCCAACATCTTCAATTTAGAAAATTAGCCGAGTGATTCATCAGATCAACCCCTAGAAGTGAACTTCATTAAGGTAACATCAAACAAAAAGTTAGAAGAGGAATGTGAGTGAGACCCGAGTTTTGAGGAGATTTTTAGTGATGAGCTCAAGACACTAGAGGAGTTTGACTCAGAACTAGTCTTTAAGAAGGAAAGCACTGAGTCAAACACAAGTTTCACTAATCTTAGCATTGATGAACTATTTGTTGATGAGCTTATATTCCTAAAAGATATAGAACAATCAGTCTATCATGTCTAAACCATGAACCTTGGTTTGAGGAATTTTCAAAGAAGAATTAGTTGTCTTAGTACAAACTTTCAGTCATAAGGAACTTGAGTTCAAATTTGAGACTAACGTTATGATTGATTGACACTAGAAACTCAAAATACATACATGCCATCAATTGCATGAGAATTTATTGAAACCACGGGAGTAGAAATTTCGATTACATCATAGAGTTTATTATTTTAGACTTCCTTAAAATCCTAGGTAGAATTTTAAGCAATAAGATATGAATTGATATAGAGTGTGAGCCTTTTATTTTCAATCATTTATTCAACATCTTTGCTCTTAGTCTCAAAGTAATAACAAAAGAATTTATTCTTCTCTCATTTGAAACTTTTTGTTCTTTTGAGGAAAAAATGAAAAATGAAAGGTAATGAATAGTATACTTCTCTGTCCAACATAGACATTTAATTAAAGGTAATGAATTTTTGCATGCTTAGCTTTAGTAGAAAATAATTCTTTCAAGTTCTCTTAATCCAAATAATTTTCAAGATATATATATATATATATATATATATATATATATATATATATATATATATATATATGGAAATATGGGTATCGTGTGAATTGTGATAATTTGTATCAATCGCATTCACTCCTCATGCTTGTGGTCCCTTTGAGGAGTGTCTTCTCTATCTCTCTCTCTCCTCTCCTCTATCTATATGTATATCTATCTATATATATCCTGTAATCTGTCTCTCTCTCTCTCTCTCTCCTGTCTCATATCATATATATATATATATATATATATATATACATATATATATATATGTATATATATATATATATATATATATATATATATATATATATATATATATATATATATATATATATATATATATATATATATATATATATATATATATATATATATATATGTTGATGTATATAATCAGGTCATTAACCTGGGTGAGTTTAGCTTGAGGTTGAAGATGACAGGGATCAGCTCTTCCCCGAATACCAGCTCAGGAGTTGGTATCTTCCCCCACCTGGTAAAGCTCATTGAGGGCGGGGCTTAGCTCCCCATTGTACCTCAAACTGATCAAGTCGGTGTTTTGAGCTTGAGTGGAGAAGAAAATGAACGATAGAGTTCTTAATTGAAGAGTGAGGGAGAAATAAGTACCTTTTTCTTGAGAATAGTTTCTCTTTGTAGGAATAAGAGAGGGCAATTTGGTCATTTTAGCTTGGTTTTATACATGTCGACATTTGTGTGGAGTGAGTCATCAGTGTGATGTGGGTGAGACATGGGCAATGGATCTGAGGCATGCGCCATTAATTATGATGTTGACTTATTGTTGGCGGGGCTCAAGGCCAATTAGTAAAGGAGGAAGTCTTGTAGCGGCCGTTCTTTGTAACAATCGTCCAAGTTACTATAGCGAGTCGACCCTCTTGTAGCGGGGACGACCAGGGGCTTCTTCAGTCGGGCGAAACCTTGTAGCCTATAGCGTGGCGATCGTTCGACTCTTGTAGCGGCGAGTCGGCCCCTCATGTGAGGCGGTAGGGCGCTTTAATCGGCGAGAATCTACTTGACACCCGTTCTTTAGCCGGTCGTCGAATTAGCGTAGCAAGCGAAGTCGACCCTATTAGCGGGGCGACGATGAAAGGGCTGAACAGTAGCGGCCCGGCCGGGGTGCGTTCGGTCCGGCGTTACTATAGCGATCGGTCTTGTAGCAACCGAGAGTCGGCGTGAGATTGGGTTCGTCTTGGATTTTCATACGGTGATTAATAAAAATCTTTTGGGGTACCGGGAGGACCTTTCACTTGGATGCGGCTGGCGGATTCAAGTGAAATCAAACTCGCTTGTTGATTTGTGAGGATCGGTTCCATGGACTTAGGAGGAGGCTAAGATTTTGTGGCATGCTCTGAAGGGCGAGCCGCCCCGGCCCCGGCAGAAGGGTCGGCTCGCCTAGGAGGAAGACCACTCAACCGGGAGGGAGGCTCGACTGACCAGGAAGAAAGCTCCGACTCACTGTGGAGGAAAGACCCACTGCACTGAGGGAGGTTCGACTCCACTGTGAGAGCTTGACTCCTGGGAGGGAGGCTCCACTGACCGGGAGGGAGGTTCGACTCGATCCGGGAGGGAGGCTCGACTGACCCGAAGGGAGGTTCGACTCGACGGGAGGACTCCTACAGGAGGAAGGCTCGACTCGACTGGGAGGAAAGACCAACTCGACTCGAGGGAGGTCGACTGACTGGAGGAAAGCCCGACTGACCTCGGTGGGAGGCTCCCACTGATCTGGGAGGGAGGCCTCGACTGATCCGGGAGGAAGGTTCGACCACTGTGGAGGAAAGACCGACCACCGGGAGGGAGGTTCGACTCGACCGGGAGGAGGCTCGACTCGACCGAGGAAGGAAGGTTCGACTCACTGTGGAGGAAAGACCACTCCCACCTAGGAGGGAGGCTCTCGACTCCATCCAAGGACTCCTGGCCAGGGAGGAAGGCTCGACTCGACCGGGAGGACTCGGCCAGGGAGGAAGGCTCGACTCGACCGAGGACTCCTACGGAGGAAGGACGACGCGGATAATTGACAACTCCTAGGTTAGCCCAGGACTTACGTGGCTTGGTCTCTTTCTACATGACCGACTCGGTTTAGCAAAGAGTAAGCTCCAGTTGGCTCAATGGAGCCAATGACTCAAATTGACAACCCAGGTTGGGTGCCTAGGACTTCACGCGGGTTTCAGTCTTATGGAGTCGCTCACATGGGCCGACGACTGGCGCAGCGGATCCGCCTCCCTGATTCGACTTAACGGTGGGCAACCCGCCTTGACTTGGCTTAGCAGGGTGTGGTTACTTAATTGAGGGAGGTTCGACTCGACCGGGAGGAGGCTCGACTGACTGAGGGAGGTTCGACTCGACCGGGAGGACTCCTGTGGAGGAAGGCTCGACTCGACCGGGAGGAAGGTTCGACTGACTGAGGGAGGTTCGACTCGACCGGGAGGA
>CM022708.1:12244896-12272396 GCA_012295165.1 Asparagus setaceus | reverse complement strand
ATTTGAAACTAAGAGTTAGCATGTTCTTTTCAAAATTTTTAATTGAACGCCTAAGTTGGACTTGATTTTGTATAACTATAATGAAAGGATTTTCTTAGAGGCTTACTTTGGAGTTATACATAAAAATATTTTCTTGAATAAAACTAGCTCTAATTAAATTGTTTAAAAATATCAAGTGAATTAATTGTACATTGACTTCTTCATATTAGCAAGATGACCAATTCTGTTGGTATTCGCAAACCCTCACGAGACTACAACTCATCCCTAGGATAACATAGGGTTTAAAGGCTTGCTATATATGCTAAATACAACCACGATTCCTACGAAAGTGAGTTAGAATTTTCTTTCTATCTTTCTCATTTTCTTTCTTTGCTAGAGGACTAGCAAAAGTTTAGGTGTGGGAGTATTTAATAATCATATTTTATTACACATTTATACCCTCATTATCTATTTTATTTGAATAATTATCCACTAATAAATTATTTTTATCTTAATTTACATGTTAATGGGGAATTAATGAATAAGAGCCTAAAAGAACCAAATTTTCTTAATTTTCTACTATTTATTGAAGCCCAAGATCAAGCTAAGAGGAGGCCCACAAAAGTCTAAGAGATAAAAAATTGGGTCAACAAGTCACCAAAGGAATCAAATCAACTATGTAATTGGTTAACTAATCCACTGGCCAATCGGTTAGCCAACCAATTAGTTTGTAATAGAAATAGTGTATAGTTGGTATTTATTTCTTAGAGCTCAAGTCTAATCTAGTGGCTCTTGTTGATTGTAATAGGCAATAAATAGGGGTAGAGGGTGAAGGGTTTGAGCTGAAAATATTTGTAAAACTCTATTTGGAGAGGAGGATTACACTTAATTAAGAATACCTTCTAAAATTATAAACTTTTTTTTGCAATAAATAAAAATTTTATTTCCTCTTCGTTTATTTTCATTCTTCTCTTTTGATGAAGATGAAGTGAAGATGAAGATTTTCTTCACAAGTGGCTAACCCCTTGGAATGTAAGTTTTATTTTTCTTATTTTAGAATTTCATGATTTAAACTTCTATTTTCTTGTTATTATATTTGGTAGATTAGATTTATGCTTGTAGTGTAGATTTATTTCATGCTTTATAGAGTAGATTTACATATTCTTGCACTTTTTATTGCTTTTATTGTTCTTGTTGACTTAGTTTCTATTTTCTTGTCTTTCTTTTATGCTTTATTTCCTTTTTGTTCTTAATATGTGTAACTAAATTCTTTAGGAGATCTAGAATTTTATGAAACTAGTTTAATTTTTTTATGGTTTATGTATTGCTCTCTTGTACTTAAAATAATCATTCTTAGGATAATCAATTAGAGGACTAATCGATAAAAGAAGAATTTGATAATCTATGCTTAACTTGAGTGGTTTGATAGGTTATGCTTATAACTTCTCGCATTACTATCTAGTTATTAATTCTTTTCATGAATAGAACTTTATCTTGGATGATAATTTTATAGATTATGCTTTCTTTAAGTGGTTTGATAATCTATACTTAGTAAATCTAAAGTAAAATATGATAAAAAGAGTAATTTATAAATCCTAATTGAATTAATTAGTGGATTTAATTCCGGATCCCTAAGATTCTCTACTTATTTTTACCTCTGTCCTTTTTATTTTGATTTTCTCATCTCTTGATTTCTATTTTCTTGATTTTCTCTCATTGATTTTCTCTTCTCCCCTTTAATTCTCTTCTATTATTTTTATTCATTTTATTTTCCATTTTGTTATTCTTTTATTTGTGTCTTTCTTATCTTCTTCTACCCTCTTATTTTTACTTTTGACTTTTGTGACAAATCAGCTCTCTCTACATCTCTACACATTTTATTTCACTCATTTTTGTCCACACTCTTTTAGGACCAAAATTAGGATTTTCCAAACGCACCTTCCTGGTGGGTTCGACATCTTTCTATACTATACTTGATAGTTACTCTCTTTGCAACTTTTGTGCATGTTTATTATGTGCTTATTAGCCTCATCATTCTTTACCATCCCCAGCTCATAAGACTGTAGCATAGGCAGTGGATGTCCATACATTACCTTGAACGAGCTCTTCTGGATCGATGAATGGAATGTAGTATTGTGCCAATACTCAGTCCATGGAATAAAACCTTTCCACCTCTTCTGCTCTTCATGATAGTAACTCCTCAAATATTGCTCTAAAGTGCGGTTCACCGCCTCTGTCTATCCATCGATCTGTGGATGATATGATGAACTCACCTTCAGCTTACTCCCATATAATGCAAGCAACTCATGTCAAAAGGAACTCATGATAGTTTTTCCTGATTGGTGACTATGCTTTTTGGAATTCCAACTTGACCACATTTTTCACAAAAATCCTAGCTACAGTCGCCCCTGTAAATGGATGCTTCAATGAAATAAAGTGCACCCCCATACTCAAGCGATCCACCATGAGTAACATAGCCTCAAATTCCCGACAACTAGGCAACCCCTCTACAAAGTCCATCGACAAGTCCTCCCAAATTCTCTCTGGAATCAGTGAAGGTTGCATAAACCCCATCAGAGTCCTCTGATCATATTTTAACTTCGGGCACACATCACACTCCACTACTTTTACGCTCACCACTACTTTTAGTCCTTCCCAATAGAAAAACAAATGCTTCACTATGACGTGAGTCCGAAGCCAACCTGCATGACCTCCCTCTCTGCTCTCATGAAAATAAGATAGAATGTCGTCCCTCAAGCCTGGTACGCTAGGAACATATATGTAGCTTTTGTAGAAAAGTGGCCCATCTCAGAAATCAAATCTTTGTACCCCTGAGACTCCTTGCCCAATCCGGTCACGAATATCCAAAGCTCCCTCATCCAACTCCACAGCCTGACGAATACGATTCCACACACTCCAATCCATGCTACTAATGACTTGCAAGCTTGCCTTCTCCTTGCTACACACAGACTACAACCTCTGACTACCCTCTTTTTAAGATAATGCATCAGCAACTCTATTTTCCTTCTTGGGTTGATATATGGTGTCGAACTCAAACCCGAGGAGCTTTACGTAAACTTCTATTGTTCGGGAGTAATAATCTTTTGCTTCATCAGGTGTCTCAACGCCTGTTGACCAGTGATAATGGTGAACTTCTTCCCTAGCAAATGCGTCCTTCGTACTTCACTGCCTGCACCACTTCCAACATCTTCCGAGCATAAGTACTCCAAGTTCTCTTTCATGGTCCCAACGCCTTCAACATATAGGCTATCATACTTCCTTCCTGTACCAAAACTGCCACTATCCCCTTGTCGCTAGTGTTTGTATGCACTTGAAACTTCTTTGAAAAATTTACTGATGCAAGTACCAAAATTTGAGGCATAGCCTTCTTCAGATCCTCAAATGCTCACAGAGACCCATCCGTCCATTGAAATCTATCCTTCTTCATCATGTCCATCAACGAATTGGCAATTAATCTATAATGCTAAATAAATCTTTAGTAGTTGCCTACAAACCCCAAAAACCTTCGCAAAGCTGATACTTCCTTTAGCAAAGGCCAATCCAACTTTGAAGCAATCTTCCTCTTATCTACCTTCACCTCCTCGCCTAAGATAATGTGTCCCAAATACTCCAACTCTAGTGTAACACCCATGAATTTTCGACACGATTTTTCTAATATTTTGCAATGATTTCTAGTATTATTTTCTAATATTTTTCGACATGATCTCTAATATTGCTTTTCTAATATTAAATATTATTTTCTAGTAATTGAAAGTTAAATATTATTTTCTAGTGTTTAAATATTAAATGTTATTTTCTGATATTTAAATATTAAATATTATTTTTAGTATTTAAAAATTAAATATTATTTTCTAAAAGTATTATTAATATTTTCTCAAATTTTCGTGATTCTCTACTAATTCAAAATAGAGTTTTATATTTATGTTTATGATTTAGCTACATTATAAATTCAATAATTTCTGAATACCGTCACCATAATTTTGATTATTGATATTATTAATGATTTTGTAAATCTGAGCTTGGTATTTAGTGCATTACAAGTATATATGTGTGTAATAATTTTATTAATAGCACTCTCATTAATTATCATTATAATAATTAATTTACTTTTTATATGTTGTATAATAGCCCTAACCCTAACCCTAACCCTAGCTATATATGCATGAGGCTCTATGAACTTAAGTTCATAATGAATAGTGGTCTTGTAAAACTTTTCTCCTAAATCTTGCTTTGGGATCAGTGAAAGATATAAAGGCCTTTGAGATTTGTCATCTCAAATCCAGTAGATGAATGGATAAAAAAGTTGATCTTGTGCCATTTATAATATTTAAGTTATATAACTATATATATATATTTTAATCAAAACCATACCCAGCCCCATCCCATCCTCCCATTCGACCACCCCTCCATCTCTCTCTCTCTCTCTCTCTCTCTCTTTCTCTCTCTCTCTCCATCTCTCTCTCTCTCTCCATCTCTCTCTCTCCATCTCTCTCTCTCCATCTCTCTCTCTGTCTTTCTCCAGCAAGATCCACTCTCCATCTCATTCCTCCACCATTTCCTCCGGCCTCCCTTCCTCCTTCCTCCCTTCCCTTCCACCGCCGCCGCCCCTCCTCCTCCTTCCCTCCCTCCACTCCCTCTTGTTCCACCCCTCTTCCTTCCACCACCGCCCCCACCCGGCACTCCTCACCTGACCCGCCCCAAACCCGACCAGACCCGACCAGCAGCCACCATGCCTGACCGATCCAATGCCGACCATTGACCCCGCGACCCGCCCGCCCTTGCCGTCCGAGAGCCTCCCTTCGTCGACGCCGTCGCCGCCCGTCTGTCCGTGCATTTAACCGTCGTGCTGCGTCGTCGTCGCGATTCGTCGGCCGTCGCCAGTAGATTTGTGGTAAAGCAAGATCCGAATGCGTTGACTTGTATTTTATATTTTAGATTATTTATGAATTATTTTGTATATGTATAGTTTAGTTCGTACCAGTTTGATATCATTTCTTGTGATTAACCTTTACATTTTCGATGAATATTGGTAGTATAAAATTATCCGTGATGATTGGATAGGTCGAATTGATCTACGCTTAATTTAGTGCTATTTGGAAGTAAGAATGTATTTTAGGATATTTCTAGTATTTATTATAATTATGAAAATATTTTTAAAGAAATTATTTGGTGAAAATAATTTATTTTGAGAAAAGTATTTTAATTAATTGTTATGATTTAAAGAAATTATTTGGGAGAAAAAGAATTTTTGAAATATTTTAAGAGGTTTTGTTGAAAAAGAAAAGAAATAGAGGTGATTTATGAAAATAAAAATTAGTTATCGTTCATAAATAAAATTAAAGAGAAAAATATATTTTTAATTGAAATATTGGATAATTAGGTTGAGAATTAGTTAAAGGATTTTTATGGGAATTTATGTTGAAAACTACGTCATTTCATGTGGTTAACTTCTCTTATTTCACATTTTCGTATTATGCAGTTGTTGATAGTTATTCCGTTCTTGTTCATGATACGACAACGACCGCGTGAAGTAATTGCACATGTGACATGTTAATTGCATTTATTCACAGTCTTGTTGTGTCGAGCAGTAGTAGTTCATGACTTAGGGACTTGGTTCGTCATGAACATGACCTAGTGACATGTGTGTGTTGACCATGTTAGGAGGTGAACCTGTTTGATATATCGGCATCGTTGACTTGATTTACCTGAGACCGTGGGATGGGAAAGTCTTGGTTCATGTGATCGGATATGGCTGTTGATGTATCTTCCAGACTCGCACCAGTGAATTTGTGTAGTCACTGGGGTTGGTTTGTAGGGCTAAAGTTTGAATTTGTGTAGTCACTTTAGTCAGTGTACTTGTGTATTCACGAGTCACCTTGTGTCGGGACGGTAGGAATCGGTTTCGCGTGTAGTCCTCTGGCCGATTCGTGTAGCGGCATTGGATGCACGTAGAGGATTTGTGAACAGTCAGTTATCCGGTGATATGAATTTCGACTCTGTGAGAGTTATGATCCAGTGACCTGTTATAGGATGGCTAGATACGGACATCGAGTTGAGATATTTGTGATTAGGGCACACGGTTGTCTGGACACGAGATGCACATGTCGATGCTTTATTTCGGTTGTATGTTCCATCCGTGTATAGTTTGGGGTTAGTATTTAGTTATTTACTGATCCGAGACATATGGTATATACATGAGGGTTTCCTTGTTTGGATTATTTAAGCTCGGCATTACTCGTCTCGTTTGTAGATTTCTTAATATTAATCTCATTCGGATCTTTACATGGATGGTTAATCATTATTGTTATCGTGTATCGATCATGATTTCGATTACTTGCATTCGTTTGTATTATTATTATACCGCTATTGCTTGTGGGATCTTTAGTGTGTTATACGCGTACTCCATTCTCTTGGTGTGCGTCGATTTAGATAATGAGACGAGGTCGATTATCTGATCACACTTGAGCCGGAGTTTTCTCAGCAGGAGAACCTCCCCGACGACGGAGTAGATCGGGCTGAAGCTTAGTTCCTTTTTATTTTCAGTAGTTGATGAACCTTAGACTTCTTTCCGTATTTTCGTTTTAGCTCATTTGACAATTATTTTGTGATTCTCTAGTCTTAGCTACATGTATTGTTTCAGACATGTGGGCTCTTTATGGTCTTGGATATTATTTTATTTGGTGATATGTACTTCACATTACGGATTATTATTTATTCTTCTTGTGATGGGATCTGTGGTGTGATGATTATTTTTATTATTTGGCTTGGTATTAGATTGAGGAGAAATATTTTTTTCTATTCGTATTTCTTCTCAACCTAATACGTCGCGGACTTGTTCACGTACCGGTTTCGGGTATTTTAGGAAGCGGGGTGTGACATCTAGCTTAACAAAATTACACTTTGATAACTTAATGAAGAAGTTATTTTCCTCCAAAATTCTCAGAACCTCATCCAATGTCACAAATGCTCCTCTATAGTAGGTGAATACACCAATATATCATCGAAAAATAACAACACATACTTTCTTAAATATGGCTAAAACCTAGTGTTCATTGCTGACTGGAATGTAGGTGTGTTACACATTTCGAATGGCATCACCAAGTATTCATAGTGCCTTGAATGGATCCAAAATACCGTCTTGTGTACATCCACCTCTCTCATCTGAACCTGATAATAACCAACTCACAAGTCCAACTTCATTAACACTTCCATGTAACTCATCTAACATCTCATCCACAGTGGGAATAAAAAATCGTCCCTGCACCGTAGCCTCATGAGCCCTGTAGTCTGTGCAAAATCTCCATGTCAAATCCTTCTTCCTCACCAAGAGAATAGGTAAAGAAAATGGACTCCGACTCAGTCGGATCAATCCACTCGTTAGCATCTCCTCGACCTACGTTTCAATCTCCTCCTTCCAAAAGTGTGCACAATGATAAGGTGGTTCTTTAACTGGCTTTGACTCATCCTTCAGAACAATTCGATGATCCCATACTCTCGATGGTGGTAGCTCGGTCGGTACCTCTATGACCCTCTAATGTCTCAATACTACCTCTCGCACCCTACGATCCAACTGGACCAATAGATACTCTCGTTCACCCCCAGAACTAGATTTGGCTAGTAGTAGAAGACCATCGGAACCTCCCAAACCCCTACATCCATGACAATAGTAAAGCATTGAGCTCCTCCTCTGCACAACTGCTCAAATGGATTAACTTCACAACTTTTAATCCTTGGTGTTCGGGCATTTATTAAAACTAGTCGGTCGGTGACATGACATCGAGCGGTGACCCAAGCTCTAGGTAGCTGAATGGCAAAAGACAGAGAACACAATCCTAAAACTCGATAGACGCCTTCTAGACTCGATCAAGTGGCTGACCCAGCTTCCCAATCGGGTAAAAAGACTGGCAAGCGGCTGATGGCTGGTAGAAGTTACAGGATCTCGTCATGAAATAATTTCAAATAGTGATGTTTATCCGCGTTTGAACACTGGTAAAATAACTAACTTCCAGCTTCATTGTCGAACCCGCTTCACTTTGTAAGAGCGTAAACATAAGTCAATCATCATCTCTTCAAGAAAAGTACTTGTTCTCTTTAACCTCATGAATATCATCGAGATCAATCTTCCACGGCCTCTATAATAGTAGATGACATGCATCCATATCAACCCTATAATATAAAATCACATCCTCATATTTGCCTATAGAGAAAGAAATCTGACTACAATTAGACACATCACAATTGTTTGTCTTGACGCTAATAATAGATTTAGTGATCTCAAAAATCAAAATAATTGGAAATTCTTTCAAAGACTCCTCACTCTCTAGGTTTTCCTCTTCTTTCTCCTCTACTCTTCTATCCTTCAATCCAATATCTTCGTAATTGTCCACATCTGACAAGTATACAATATCATCATTGTTTGTAGTGTTTAACAAGCCGACTTCAACTACAAAATTAATAGCTATCTCAACAAAATCAAAGAATTACTTTTTTGCAATGATTTTTCAAATTGACTCCCCATAGACATCTCACCAAAATCATCCTCATACCCTATATCACGGTCACGATTAAGTCGAGACTTTCTACTATCCATCCATCATTGGATGTCGTCGACATCCCATCATATTGTTAATCAGTCCTATCATATCCATCCTAACCATAATCATAACCATAACTATATCAGCTGCGACAATCTCCATGCTGAAATCTGCCATGGTACTCTCTGTACTGAAATCTGCACGGTAATCTCCATGCGATGGTTGCCTCCGATCAAAACGCCAATCTCGATCATCACCAAAATCACCAAATTCATCATCGAAACTAATATCACGATCAAATTTGCCCATTCTCTGATCCACATATTGATGAATATTGTCAAGACCCCGACAACTACACCGTCTATAATCGATACCAACCTGATCTCTGCTGAACCCCATCACCGTTGGTTATCATCGTCAAATTCGGATCATCTGGCAGAAACCCTTGCATCTTGCGCACCTCGATCATAATCCGTCGTCGTTGTTTTATAGCTCTTTCTTTGCCCATGAACCCCCCATCGCCATTCCTCCAATGCCATCTTTTTTTGATGCCATCAATTTATCGATAACTTCAATTGCTTGACCACCTTCGATAAATTCTTTGTCTCTTGCAATAAAGATGATTGATCTTTCCTCATCGCCAATGATCGCATCTCTCAAATAAAAAACAACGATCCAACAACTAGATCAAAATACAATCGAAAGATCTCTAAAGAGTCATTGGCACAACAATTCCCCAGCCAAAGTTTCTCTCAATCCAATAATCTCTCAATGAAACCACCAAAATTGATGAGAGCCCCAATTAACTTTACATCCCCGACGAATCAAGCGGTATCAAGTGTCTACGTAATAACCCAACGAATCAAGCAAAATACGTATCCCAAGAATGCTAAGAACGAATCTGGAATTTTGAAGAAAAGAAATCTTAATTTTATTGATAAATCACCTAAGTTTTTAATCACCAAAAACTATAATAATAACCCTAATACCTATCAAATTATATCAAGGAGAACTGTGATCACTGCCCCTGAGCCTGCTCCTGGAAATACTCTCGATCCTGTTGAGAAATACCAATTCCCCTGTCGAGGGTAAACAAACCCCAGGGGAGTCAGAAAACTCCCAACAAGCTTGTAAATGAAGGATAAATGCATGTGCAAGTGTGCGGGATGTAATACATGTAGGTTACTAATATAACATTATCTGAAATTTTTTACTACTACATAGAAACATGTTGAATAATATGCATGCACTTAAAAAGGTAATTAAACTAAAAACTTTATCTACAACCTTCAAGTCATTTCACTATCACAGTCACATGCAAACATTTTTATTTTAAGTTATTTGAATTAGAAAATGAAGACTTTAATGTATATAAGCGGTACTCTTGTTATCCGGATATTCATGTTTCAAGATAATGTTAAAGGAGGCCAAGTCGTAATTATTTATTTTGGCTTCCTAAACAAATCCTATTTATAAATAAATTTCGCACCTAAACAAGTCCTATTTGTAAACAAATCTTACATCTAAACAAGTCCTATTTGTAAATAAATTCCCGCTCCTAAACAAATCCTATTTGTAATCAAGATAAATCCTATTAGGACTTCAATTTCTTCACCATGTAAATTCTTGTAGTTATTCACCACTTGAGTACAATCACTCCTACACACCGATGGCTTTGAAATCATATGAGTATATCTGTGAATATTCATATCAATTATATATATATATATATATATATATATATATATATATATATATATATATATATATATATATATATATATATATATATATATATATAAAAGAAATAATGTTTATGAGCTAATGCCCATTTTGATAAATGAGCTATTAATTCACTTACATGTGAGGCCCCTACTAGTCACATTGGTGTGGGGGCTCACATGTAGCGCTTGATAGCCCCTTTATCAAAATGGGCTATCACCATAAACATGATTCTATATATATATATATATATATATATATATATATATATATATATATAGAAACAAAGCTCCTATGAACTTAAGTTCATAATGAATAGTGGTGCACCAACTTTTTATCCACTCATCTTGTCTTGAGATTTGTGATGCACAAATCTCAAAGTGGGCTTTATATCTTTCACGGATCCCAAAGCAAGATGAGTGGTTAGAAAAGTTGGTGCACCACTATTCATTATGAACTTAAGTTCATAGAGCCTTGCTCTATATATATATATATATATATATATATATATATATATATATATATATATATATATATATATATATATATATATATATATATATATATATATATATATATATATATATATATATATATATATATATATATAGAGAGAGAGAGAGAGAGAGAGAGAGAAGGCTCCTATAAACTTAAGTTGATAAGAGATAGTGTCCATTAATTTTATATCCATTGATGTTGCCTTGGGATAGGTGAAATCAAGATGCACACAAATCTCAAAGATGGGCATTATATCTTTCACGGATCCCAAGGCAACATCAATGGTTAGAAAAGTTGGTGGATGACTATTCCTTATCAACTTAAGTTTATAGAGTCTTGTTATATATATATATATATATATATATATATATATATATATATATATATATATATATATATATATATATATATATATATATATATATATATATATATATATATATATATATATATATATATGCTCCTCAAGAACCGTAGAGAGGTGCAGTTGGATAATCAATGCATCAGAGAAACACGCATCTTCCTCAATGGAAGAGCGAAAACATAAATCGGAATCCTAACAATCAAGATAAGGGTGCAAAATTAATGAATAAAAAGTTGGTGGACAAATGACTCATATCCACTTAAGTTTATAGGAGCTTTACTATATATATATATATATATATATATATATATATATATATATATATATATATATATATATATATATATATATATATATATATATATATATATATATATATATATATATATATATATATATATATATATATATATATAGAGAGAGAGAGAGAGAGAGAGAGTAGGTATAAACTTAAGTTGATAAGAGATAGTGTCCATTAACTTTTATATCCATTGATGTTGCCTTGGGATAGGTGAAATCAAGATGCACACAAATCTCAAAGATGGGCATTATATCTTTCACGGATCCCAAGGCAACATCAATGGTTAGAAAAGTTGGTGGATGACTATTCCTTATCAACTTAAGTTTATAGGAGTCTTGCTATATATATATATATATATATATATATATATATATATATATATATATATATATATATATATATATATATATATATATATATATATATATATATATATATATATATATATATATATATAAAAGCTCCCTGCATCCGTAGAGAGGTGCAGTTGGATAATCAATGCAGACACAGAGAAACACACATCTTCCTCAATGGAAGAGCGAAAACATAAATCGGAATCCTAACAATCAAGATAAGGGTGCAAAATTAATGAATAAAAAGTTGGTGGACAAATGACTCATATCCACTTAAGTTTATAGGAGCTTTACTATATATATATATATATATATATATATATATATATATATATATATATATATATATATATATATATATAGCAATCTCCTATAAACTTAAGTTTATAGGAAATAGTCATACACCGACTTTTCTATCCATTGATGTTGCCTTGGGATCCATGAAAGATATGAAGCCCATTTTGAGATTTGTGCATCTCTTGATGACACAAATTTAAAGGCAACATCAATAGATAAAAAGTTAATGTATACTATTCCCTATAAACTTAAGTTTATAAGAAATTTGCTATATATATATATATATATATATATATATATATATATATATATATATATATATATATATATATATATATATATATATATAAAAGCTCCCTGCATCCGTAGAGAGGTGCAGTTGGATAATCAATGCATCAGAGAAACACGATCTTCCTCAATGGAAGAGCGAAAACATAAATCGGAATCCTAACAATCAAGATAAGGGTGCAAAATCAATGAATAAAAAGTTGGTGGACAAATGACTCATATCCACTTAAGTTTATAGGAGCTTTACTATATATATATATATATATATATATATATATATATATATATATATATATATATATATATAGCAATCTCCTATAAACTTAAGTTTATAGGAAATAGTCATATATACTTTTCTATCCATTGATGTTGCCTTGGGATCCATGAAAGATATGAAGCCCATTTTGAGATTTGTGCATCTCTTGATGACACAAATTTAAAAGCAACATCAATAGATAAAAAGTTAATGTATACTATTCCCTATAAACTTAAGTTTATAGGAGCTTTACTATATATATATATATATATATATATATATATATATATATATATATATATATATAAAAGCTCCCTGCATCCGTAGAGAGGTGCAGTTGGATAATCAATGCAGACACAGAGAAACACACATCTTCCTCAATGGAAGAGCGAAAACATAAATCGGAATCCTAACAATCAAGATAAGGGTGCAAAATCAATGAATAAAAAGTTGGTGGACAAATGACTCATATCCACTTAAGTTTATAAGAAATTTACTATATATATATATATATATATATATATATATATATATATATATATATATATATATATATATCAAATTCCTATAAACTTAAGTTTATAGGAAATAGTCATACACGACTTTTCTATCCATTGATGTTGCCTTGGGATCCATGAAAGATATGAAGCCCATTTTGAGATTTGTGCATCTCTTGATGACACAAATTTAAAAGCAACATCAATAGATAAAAAGTTAATGTATACTATTCCCTATAAACTTAAGTTTATAAGAAATTTACTATATATATATATATATATATATATATATATATATATATATATATATATATATATAAAAGCTCCCTGCATCCGTAGAGAGGTGCAGTTGGATAATCAATGCAGACACAGAGAAACACACATCTTCCTCAATGGAAGAGCGAAAACCTTAGAAAGGTCTCGCTGGAGCTCGCGTTTTGGAAATATATGCGTTACTTTTGTGTATCTTATGTGGTGCCCACGTCTGTTTATGTCAGCCACGGCTTGTATTAAATGAAACCCTATGAGTGACAGCCATTTTATCATTTATTCTTTCGTAAATGCCGTTCGTAAAATTACATATACAACTACGACAATATTATTTTGGCTGAATATCAGAAAGGTCTTAATTGCACTTAAATATTCAATAGTTTTCTAGTCTGTATTTATATACCATTACTTGCTTTTACAGCACTTAATATACCATAAAGTTACTAAAAGTTGCACTTATATAACTTTACTTGTTTTGACAGCACAAAAATACCCTAAAGTTCCAAAACTGGTACTTTAGTATCATAAAAGTTTTAAAACTTGCACTTAATACCCTCATTTATGCAAACTTGTGGGTATTTAAGTGCAAATTTTAAAAAATTTAAGGTATTTAAGTGAGTGTTTTTAAAACTTTAGGGTAGTTAAGCACGAGTTTTAAAATTTTAGTGTGTGAAAGTGCTACCAAAAGTAAGAGAGGGTATGTAAGTGAGAATTTTAAAAACTTTGGGTCATGCAAGTTCTGCGAAAAACGAGTTTAAGGGTTCTTAGAGAATCTCCTTTAACTTTAAGGTTTTTTTTTCAAAGAATCCCTTTGAAAGCATGAACCACAATTTTTGCTCGTAAAAATAGCCTCAGCATAATTTTATCCACCCATGTGAGTTAACAATGTCATGAGGGTTTTCTGATAAAAACTTAACGTTAAAGGGGTTTTCTAGTACGCCTAAACTTAAGGGGGTTTTGTGATAACCCCTAAAGTTAAGGGGATTTTCTAATATTTTTAAAGTTATGAGAAATTATCCAAAGTTAGGTGGGTTTCTGATATTTAGCTTATTATTTTCATGCATATGGTTGCTAAGGTGGGGTGGAAATTTATATATTGAGACAATTTTAAAGAAAATATATTATAAAAAAGCTGCAAAGGAGTCGGAACAGATTATAACCGGATACAATTAGTCAATAATAAAATCCGCCAAATTTAACAAACAGATACTTGCGTATGTATCCGTTAATACTTTTTGAGTGGATAAAAGCAGACCATATGGATAAAAACAAAAAATGCTGACAGCTCACATAAATCGGAATCCTAACAACTAAAATATTTCGGATATTTCGGTTTCTAATTATCCATTTGTAAAAAAAATTTAAAAAAAATTATTCATTATTTATCTATTTAAACCCCCGAAGTCCTCCTCATCAGTCACAAACAGTCACTAAGTCACATTTCTCCTACTCTGTTCTGAAACCATGAAGCTCTCCCTCTTTCACACTTCTCCCGCCCTCCTCTTCATCATCCTTTTCCAAACTCTAAATCCACAGCCAACATCAGCTTATCTCTCGACCTCAGGCCGATGGATCGTCAACGAGTCGGGTCAACGTGTCAAGCTCGCGTGCGCAAACTGGCCGTCTCATTTGGCACCTGTCCTCGCCGAGGGGCTCAGCAAGAGCCCATTGGATGCCATATCAAAGTTAATAGGCTCAATGGGGTTCAACTGTGTTAGGCTCACTTGGCCTCTCCACCTTGTTACTAACTCCTCGTCGCCAAGCTCACCGTTCGTCAGTCCTTCCAAGGGCTCGGGCTCAATGTATCCCTCGATGGATTGACGAAAAACAATGCTTGGATCTTGGATAAGACGCTCATCGAAGCGTACCAGGTTAGCTAGCTAAACTAGAAATCACGTTTACAGTAGTTGTTTGTTGGGGTTGGTTCTTTATTACAGCTCATTTATGGCTTCCTATACTTGTAGGATAGGTTGCATGGGATTTATTATTTTGTTTCAGTGGATATAGACCTTGTGTAGGCATACTATTTTGCTGACTTTTTTGGGTAGGCATACTATAGTTGTTGCTCTTGGTGTTCCCTATAGTTAATGATAGTTGTTTAAAAGTTCATTTAAGGATATGCATTATGGTATTTATTTTCTTGTTTCCGTAAAAGTAGAAATTGTATTCTGGTTGCTTTAATTTCAGTACATGTGCTACTCTGAATTCACAATTAATTTTGGGTGTAATTTATATTTCAAGTGACAACATTCAATTATTGCATGTTATATATATGGAAGGTTCGCAAAAGAGTCATTGTCTAGGCACCCTTAGGCAGTCCTTCCTACATAATGCAAGTAAATGCATTTTAAGTAACATTTAAAATGCAAGTACCATCTTAATTAACCATGAATGAATGCAACATTTTTGTGACTTTGTTGCGTTGATTCACAAGTAAATCTGAAATGAATATAATAACTAGGATGTAACAACAATGACCAAAATAACTTGAAGATAATACTAACTAGGAGCGGTCATGGTTTAGTTAACACCAATTTGGACATTTTTATGCCGCTATTGGACGCATAAATTGGTAGTCAACAATGTTTTAATGTGATCTGTAGACATGAGGTCATAAGGGTATAGTTTGTTCACTGTCTTAATTTTTGACATTTTCTTGTATTAATTGTAGATGACCAACAACCTTTTGTTTGTTTTAGCAATCTGAAGGATTAGTTGGCTTATATCATGAAGAATAGTATACTAATTGTAATATATGATCTGATCTGAGACTCTAAGATATGGTTGTTTGAAGACGTGTCTAGCACCCAGCCAAATACAAAAGATAGTTGATTGTGGCGAATTTGAGTTTTTTGATTAATCATTTCTCCTTTGGCTATGTTGAATCAATATTTGCAGGCTGTGGTGGCCAATCTTGGGAGCAACAATATAATGGTAATACTAGACAATCACCTAACTCAGCCTGGCTGGTGCTGCAACAACAATGACGGCAATGGCTTCTTCTGGGACCGGTTCTTCAACCCTCACGAATGGCTTGCCGGACTCTCTCGAATGGCCAGAGTTTTCAACGGAGTCACCAATGTCGTCGGCATGAGCCTAAGAAATGAGCTCAGGGGTCCAAAACAAAATGTTAAGGTTTGGTACAAGTATATGCCAAGGGGCGCCGAAGTAGTTCACCAAGCAAACCCCAATGTTCTCGTTATACTCTCAGGACTCAACTTTGATAATGACCTCAGCTTTCTGTCAAACAAAGAAGTCAAGCTCTCGTTTTCCAGCAAGCTTGTCCACGAGGTGCACTGGTACGCGTTCTCAAATACCGATACGTGGAGCAATCAGAATGCCAATGATGCTTGCGGTTCTATAACATCCAATATAATGAGGAAAGCAGGGTTCATATTAAGCAAGGGAACTCCGTTGTTTATGAGCGAGTGGGGAATCGATCAAAGGGGAGGGAACAGGAATGACAACAGATATTCGAGCTGTGCTCTGGCAGCTTTAGCTGAAATGGACCTTGATTGGGCTCTTTGGGCTTTGCAAGGGAGTTATTATCTTAGAGAAGGCATACTCGACATGGAGGAGGTTTACGGTGCTATGAATTTAGATTGGTCTGGACCCAGGAACGCTACCTTCCTACATAGGCTTGCTTCTATAAAATCTCCCTTCCAAGGTCCTAGTTAACATCATGCTCTAATTCCATCACATTATAATTTTGTAACTAGCTGCGTAAATAACGATACATTTTAATTTATGACTCAGGTCCAGGACTAAACAATCCACTCACCACAGTGCTCTACCATCCGAAAACTGGGTTGTGCATCGTCCAGGACAGTTCAACTAATTCATCGTTGCATTTAGGCCCTTGTGATTCACCGAGAGGCTGGAAATACAGTGATCAAACCATCCAGCTCGTAAATTCAGACTTGTTCTTAAAAGAATCAGGTGCAGCCCAGCCGGTGACGCTCACGACCTTTGCTGATAACGGTAGCTTCAAATGGAATCTGATATCGAACTCGAAACTGCACATCTCTTCGCAGACTAATCTGTGCCTGGATATTGGCACTGATGGCAATACTCTCATTACTAATCCATGCAACTGCATTAGTCAAGACAAGAACTGCGACCCTGAAGGTCAATGGTTCAAGATGGTTCCAAGCAACAGACCAGTGCAGCAATGAATTGAGAGGAAATTAGAGGGTAGGGATGGAAATAAATAATTGTTAGAGGGGAAAAATCAATGAAAATTCCAATAAAGTATGATTTTTATGTGCATATATCTCAATCTTTGTTAGATGCTTTTGGCAATTAATTACGATGCATATATCTCAATCTTCTACATGCATTTTGCAATTGGAAGGGAAAAAGAACCAGGAAAAAGATTAACTAAGACATCCCTCCTTAAATGTATCGTAGTAGAACGGACTAAATCAGGGCATAATAAGACAGTATCTGAAGGACTAGCTGACTACATAAACTTAGACATTACGCAGGTTAATTGGGAGAGTGCACTTAATTAGAAAACAATTAAATGGGAAATTCGAGATCAAAATATGCAAAGTAAAACAGCTAAAAGAATCTAAGTAGAGCAGAGTTTGCCAGCTCACTTTTTCACGGGTCATCTTGCAAAACATGAACTTTCTTTAAACTGAGTGTGATTCACACTCAAAATACGTCTTCCTTTTTACTAATGCCTTTCCAAGTTCAATGCCTTGTCTTCTCATTCATAGGTTAGATTTGAGTCCGATACAAATAACATTTCATGGTTATGTACAAATAATATTTGAGATTATGACACATACAAAATTTTCAGCTAAACTTCGTTGTCCGCATTTATCAAATTCAACAGAATCAATTCCATCTGGTTCTGAGTTTGTTGATATATCATTTGTATAAGAAAACTACGTATAAACTATTAATTTCCAGCGATTGAATAAGAACTGACTTAGGATGATGCATAAGCTATAAGATCCTCAATATACTATTTCAATATTCCAATACTGAGAATTACAAGGATAAGGGTGATGCAGGCATCAACTCCAAGCCCTCAGCATACTAGGTCCATGTTCATTATGCCTCCCCCCTCTGAAACATGTGAGGTTAATAACCAAAAATCCGAATTTTGGGTCAAAATTGAACTCTTTGTCGTTGTTGTTCACTTTGAGATGCTTTGGCATAAAGCAAGTGTAAGCTCTGAACCGTCCAGGTCTTTTAGTTTTAATGCTTCTTGTACATTCTGATGGATTAATGGGACTTTCAATATCTCCAATGGCTTCTCCAGAATTGAAGATGTCAATCAGTACAAGGGTGCAAATTGAACTTTCTCATCATAAGCCTGAAACTGGATTAAATCATTATTAGTTCAATTCAATCTTTGTTCTTGTGTGTAGACATCCAATTAGTCTAGAGACCTGAGTTTGTGAAAGACTAGGAAAGCATTACTGGTAGAGGTTGCAGAAAACGTTTTTCTTGATTGGTGATATGGTGAAGATTTCACAGTACGGAGTGTCCAATGTAACATCCAAATTTCCTGACTTTGGCAATAAAAGAAACTGTATGTTATTTATTCCAGGTAAAGTGGCAAAACGTAATTGTGAAAAAATATCAGAAGAAACACCCACTACAACAGAAGTGACAACTTAAGATACATATGTGTTCTTCAAATTTTTAATTTTCACTTGTCATGTTTGTGTCGCCCCAATTTTTATTTTTGTTTTAAAATTGTAGTAAACAAGCTAATACGCAGCATAATACATTAGATTAATGTACGTGTAACTAAATTTAAATTCCAAATAATAAATTTACATCACAATTTGAAATATCCAGCAAGCTAAAATATTATCATTGACTGGTAAATTCAATCTAAACTCCAAAAGACATCACATATTCTCTAGTCTGTCATACAATTGACTACATGACAAATTTCATATAGGATTGTCTACTTATGTTCAGGTAAAACATCCATTATATCAGAGCTAGTGATAATTTTTGCTTGTTGTCTACGATGTCATCAAAGCCTACACATATTGTAAACAAGAAACGTTATAAAACATGGTAAACAAGTATTAGACATAGAGGAGAATATACTATAGAGGGCTGAATCACATCATAATTTGTCGAAGATTTCTGAAATCAGCAGGAAGGCTGCAGGCTATTCAAAAAAGACACAAAAAACAATTGACACCATATCACCTGGGAAAAGAAACATATTCTTTCATTTAAAACATACTGAAGACTATTATTTTGTGAAACTCAGGTGAAAGATGACATTCACACAAGGATGACAACATTAGTTTCCAAAAGGTATCCAAATAGAATAAAAGAAATCAAGAATCTGATGGGAATTTTTTGATCCCGCAAAAACCCCCGAAAACCACGAAACGTAGCAAATAGAATCTCACATAAGCTTTAACGTGGAAAACCCTCAACAGGGAAAAGCCACGGGATCGAAAACAATCCACTATCCACTAGTAGAAAACAGAGCATTGGCGACGGGGTATCTGTCGTAATGCCTCGTCGCCAATACACATTAAGCGCTTGACGGCCCATCGCAAATAAGTCTGTCGTCAATAAACATAGGCGACGGGGCTATCCGTCGCCAATGTTTATTGGCAACGGAAATGTATTAGCGACAGGCAACATTGGCGACAGGCAACATTGGCGTCCGTCGCAGATAGACAAGGGCGACGGGCCATCGCCGCCAATAACATTGGTGACGGCGCCTCCGTCACCAATGTTCAACATTGGCGACGGCGTCACCCATCGCCAATGCTCAACATTGGCGACGGGAGGGCCGCCGCCAATGTATATAATTTTGAAAAATATTGCTGCATTTTGGCAGCCCCCAATCAAGAATATACCTGTACATGATCATACATAATATCCAATCCATACACAACATATTCAACAATATTCATATTCATCCATACACATATCTAACAATATTCACATTCATCCACTAATCCAAACCAATCCAAATCAATTCAAACACAATACATGTCCATTCTCAAACAATATTCATACATATTCATCCACAAATCAATAAAACCAGAAATCAGAAATATAATACATATATATAAAAACCGAAAGTCATAACATGTTCAACACAATCCAAAAGCCCAAAAAAGTAATAAAAAGTTTAACTCACTACTCACTCGTCCTGGTCATCGCCGATATCATCTTGGTCTCTATCGTCGGTGACAGCTACATCAGAACACCGCCGTATCGTACTACTGCTCCCTACGAGAGTATCTTCTCTAGCCTGAAAAGAATGTAAATCAACACGAGAATATATTCCAAAATATTCATAATAAGTACATATATGATATGACATATATACCTATCCACCACTTGCATATCCATGCACATCAAACACCAACTTCATGATAGCCATGTATATAGGCTGCGGAAGCAACTCTTGTAAGGGCTGAGAATCGATGAGTCATTGCATGATATCCCAGGTCATTTGTGCACCGCCTAACTAGCGCTTAATAGTGGGTTACTGAAAACCAAGGGGGCTTCAACATTGTCCAACAAGTATTTTTTGATCTTACCCACGATGTATGATGTGTCACATGGTCACGTCGAGGTCACAGACGTGTCACTAGGCTTACTGGTGGTGGTGAATCTCCTAAGTCTAGCACTTGACAATGGCACCCTCCCTTTCTTGTTGGGTTTTAAACCGTAAGCTCCGTCAACGAATTCCCTCCACTAGTCTCTGGTCATGCGATTAGGCTCTACAGGAGTGTCCTCTATGCCCTGAGACTGGATGACCTGGGTCAATACAATATTTTGCGAAGCTTCCAGCGACGCCTGAATATCGTATATCAAGAAAAAATTAGAAACTCTAATGAGAAAGCATTAAGTATATACAAATCTAAAATTAATCTTATACTTACATGCATCTCATTAATTTTCTCCACCTATTTATCCTTATTGTAGCCCTCGGGTGGTGTATAAGCTCTTCTAGAAAGAAGGGTCAAGGGCATAGTCAAAGCGTCCTCTGATATATTAAATTCCAAATTAATTCGAGTAATGTATGAAACTAATCACAAGATATCAGTTTTAATAATATGATCATACCGAGTTCTCACTCAAATACTTATGCTCGATCCGTGCGTAAGGAGTAGATCCTAAAAAGTGATCGTATAGCTTCGAGCTGTGATTCTCCGATGCCGTCGTACATTTTTCCTACAAAATAAAGTACTTTATTAGTATGTGCGATGATAATATCATAAATTAAAAATAACTCACCTTCTTCTCACCCTCCCACTTGATAATGAGAGTCATCCAATTATACGGAGGAACCCTCTTATCAAGCTCATAGATCCTCCTCCAATCATCAGATATTTTTATAAAATATTTTCTCTTGAGATCACTCCTCCATCCCCGAATAATCTTGCCCATTCTAGGCATAACACAATCACAAGAGTCCGGATTGTCCTCAAGACAATAATGGTCCTGCAAATTACATGCCAAAAAAATATACATTATAAGAATAATCATTGTGAATTGTAAACAAAAGAATCATATATTAAAGATAATTACCATGAGCTTCTCCGAGATCTTCTATATGCCTTTAAATTCTTGCTCCTCAAAATTATGAGCAATGTTAATGGAGCTTGGATCTCTGATTAAACAGCTGATCAAATTAATAACTCTGACGGCCTAATCCCTAATGGGAACGTTGTCCCTGCACTCCAAAATGGCTTGGCACCCTTTGGGAGGTACTTTGGTCTTTTGCTCATTCTCATGCCTACCGGGCTTCTCATAGTCTTGATTTTCTACAAAGACAAAGAGAAATAAATTTCTTATAAACTTAAATAATTAAATAAGTAGGAAATCTCAAAAGTTTACACAAATTTATTACCATTTTCCCTTATTTGATCTGCTATCACTTTTTCAAGCCTTTGCTTTATGGCACGCTCCTTCGTTTTGATCTCATCTCTCCTCATTTTGTAGTTCCTATCGCATTTTTGTTGCAATGCAATAGCTTTTTCTGGCAGAGGGATGCGAGATGTTGCCAGAGTCCATGGGCGGAGACATGCAATCTCCGACTGAGAAGATCCGGACATAGTCTCATGCTGGATCTCGTCATCACCAGATCCATCACAAGCATGGTCTGTAAATATATATTAGGAATATAAAATAGCATTGTATTATAAATGTATATTAGGAATATAATATCGAAAGGATAAAAATGTGAAAACTGATACCTAGATCTAGCGATGACTCCCGATGTTGTGGTGGACCCATTTGAGATGTCTGTCTGTATGTCCCCGCAATATCTAACAAAATAATAAATATGATATGAGCATATAAATTTATCAATTGACATAATACAATTAAATATATTTATACCTTCAATGGGTGAGGATCCATGTGGAGATAATGGACTCCGGGAAGGTCGTGAGGAAATTCCTGCATAAATAAATAAAATAGTAAATATGATGCATATTTATATCACAAATACATTTACTTAAACAAATTTTGGATAGTTATACCGGATGATGGACCGTCTCGATCCCGGGAAAAAGATAGCCTCCTAATTCTTTGGCTCATCTGCAACTTAAATTGTTAATCTAATATAAATTAAACACTTAATTAATGCATGAAAGAAAAATAAGTGACTGTTGAAATAAACATCAATAACATCATAAATATATACATTAAAACTTGAAGTAATTACTTTAAAATTCTACGAGTATCAAGTAAACTGTGTGGATGTTATTATGTGTATCGGTAATAGACTGAAATTGGTAAGTAAAAGGCCGATACGCATAACAACATACGTTTATTGTACCTAGAGAACAACAAGTATGTGTGACCGAAATTTTCTAGAAATGAAAATGCACAAAGTATACAAAGTTAGATGTACGCACTACTATATTCCTAACCCGTCCGAACTGGACAGATCCAATAGTTACATTCCAATTCTTTCTATTTATAATATAAAGTAAGTTTATACTTTTCAAGATAATATTAAATTTCATACCAAAAATGGAGTCGCCTATTTATATTATAAGTCTAAATAATTGTTGTAATTATTAGGCGAGATCTCTGACTAACATTAACTTTTATTCACCTAAAATCGATATATATCACATTATTGTGTTATATATCACACTACTAATTTTGAAAAATATATATATATATTTGATTAATTCACATATTTTAGGGTATTAGGGTTTGTGGTGTTAAGTTTTCTATAAATTATGTTTAAAATTAATCGGGATAATTATTTGAGAAGTTATTATTACTAGGGTATTAGTTAGGTGTATTACTATTTTATTTTAAGGGTTAGGGGTAGGGTTATGCTAATTTCGTCTTATTTTAAGGATCATGTTGTCATTAGGGTTAAAATTAGTGTAATCAAGGTTGGAAATTAATTAGGTTAATTACTATTTTCTTTTAATGTTTGAGTTGTCATTAGGGAGAAAATTAGGTAATTAAGTTTAGGGTATTAATCATTGCACAATATTCAAATTATAACATAATTAATTGAATAATCAATCTAAACAATTACAATAATAATAAAAAATTATAAAATTATCTAAATTTTGGATATAACACCAGATCTGAATGATTTTCCTAAATTGGATCAAATAGGACCATTTGAAGCCCTAGAATTTAAGAAAAAGATCAAAACAGTTGCTTTGAGTAAAAATAACAAAATATGTTAGAAATATAGATACCAGTGAAGGAGAGGGAGCTTGGGTGGCGAATGTGAGGAGGAGAGTGATTTAATGTCGCCGCGATGAGGTTGCGAAGTCGGGCGGAGGGAATTAGTGGCGAAGCGTCGCATGGGCAATGAGTAACTGTGAAATGCGAAGCGTGAGCGGCGAAGAAGCGGTGCTAAATAAAAATGACCACGCGGCGGGTTTAATAGAAGGAGATGAGGGTTAGGGTTTTGCCAGATTTTTTTTAAAGGTGGGCCTAATATTGGCGATGGAACTAGCCGTCGCCAATGACTATTGGTGATGGCTAGCATTGGCGACGGGTCTGAGTCGACGGGTGCCCGCCTGTCGCCAATAGCCCGTCGCCTATAATTAGTTCTTTTACTAGTGATCACCTCCAAATTATAATCTTTTGCATGGAAACCTTCTCCCTCACAATACCCTTGAACCCGGTTACACCATCTGTTAAACCCTGATTAGAAGAATATTGTATCTCTTACTCTCTACCAAAAACCCTAGAATAAGATGTCTTATTTAAAGACACCCTTGACTTGTCCACCAAGTCAACTTGGTCTTCAAAAAAACTGTCAACTTGATCTCTAAAAAAACTACTAGGACTAGGCCTAGCCTTCAAATCCGGATGCAACTTAGAGTTTGAGTCGGCACCCAACATATCCTCCCTCGACGAAAAATCTCAAACTTTCTCAATGGCTTCAGAAAAACTCACTCTCTTCTTCTTGTTTTTCACCTCACCCTTGTGGACAAGAGTCTGAGAAGAGTCACCTACACTATTAACAGAATACCCATCTAAATATAATTGCTATTCTTCCTCCCTTACAAAATCAAATTACCATCCCTATACACTTTGCACCACTCTCCTTCACCCATATACTTGTACCCACGCAATGCCATCTCACCCAACAAAATTAAAGTAGCACCACATGATAGCACATATCTCACATGACGAAGAATTCTGAGCTTCCTAGTGTGAAGCTTGAGGCAAAAACTCTCAACGCCTTCAACTTTCTTCTTCTCATTGTTTCCAACGATCACGTCACCAAGTTCTTCATCTGTCTTCAATATGTCAAAATACTCTTTGTTGTTGCAAATATGCATAGAGGCTGCAAAATCTTACACCCAAGTATTACTCGCATCACTACCAGTACTCTCCATCATCAACACCACATCTTCATCACACACAACTGCTGAGGAGTCCTCATTCTTCTAATTTTCTTGAAACTTCATCTGTCTAGTGCTCTTCAAATCATCTCGCATCTGGAAATCTCTGAACTGAATGTGACCCTTCTCTCCGCAATAGTAGCACTCCCTTTCGCTGTCATCTCGGGCCCGATTTTGACCTTCCTTGATAACTGTCACATCTCCCCTTACTCCTCCCTCGATTAGAACTTTCAAAAGCTAATGCACTCTCACCACCATTAGATGCGCTCTTATTTCCCATCATTCTTTCACTCTTGCGTATGAGTGTTGTCACATCATCAAACTTCAAAGTCTGCTTCCCCACAATTATTGTCTAAACCAACAGTTTATACGACTTTGGTAGGGAAGACAGTAGGAGTAGCGCATGCTCTTCTTCTTTAATCTCCTCATCAATATTCATAAGTTGACACACTAGCTGATTAAAGGCATTGATGTGGTCTTGAATAGCCGTACTTTCTTCCATCTTTAATGAATAAAGTTCTATCCTCAAAGACAATCGGCTTGTCATCGACTTTGACTCATAAATCCCCTCAAGCTTGTCCCATAGCCCCCTTAGCGTGGTCTCCTGCATAATGATGTACTTGATCTCGAGGACGAGTGCTAAATGAATTGCGATGACAACATTCTTTTGCATAGAACTCCATTCGGCATTCTTCATCCCTTCAGGCTTCTTCTCTTCCAAAGTTTGATCAACACCCTGCTCTACAAGAAGATCTTAAATCGTACACTGCCATACTGTAAAATTTATCTTGCCATTGAATAGCGAAATATCGAACTTCGGAGCTGAAGATGTCATCATCCTGTAACCACGACTAAATTCTAATATGTCATTCTAGAAGCTGAATTTGGTAGAATTGAATGTTAAAAATGAACTCAGCACATCGAAAAACCCTAGGAATGACTCCTGGATCGTCAAATTCTGTCTCCAATTCCCCGATCAGAAGACAAATCAATCGACCGGCGATTTGATTTAAAAATATTTTTAGCCAAACCCTCCTCACCCACATGAGCGGTGTTCCCGAATCACGCTATAATAACCTTCATTTTTTTGTTCTTTTATTCATGTGATGTTCACGTGATCCCTCTCCTCCAACCTTTCACGCAAACAGAGACCAACGAACCCAATTCTTGGCTCCATTTTTGCCGTCTACCATTCGTCTACTTCGCTAGTGTCAATCCTCGCACCGTCAATCTCCAACACCTCACTGATCGCACACCACTTGAACCTCCACGAACCGTCAAACCTCACCCTGATACCACTTGATGGAAATTTTTTGATCACGCAAAAACCCCGAAAACCACCAAACGCAGCAAATAAAATCTCACATAAGGTTTAACGTGGAAAACCCTCAATAAGAAAAAACCACGGGATCGAAACAATCCACTGTCGCCTCCAAATTATAATCTTTTGCACGGACAAAGACTGCAAAACCCTCTCTCACACAATACCTTTGAACCCGATTACTATTAAACCCTGATTACAAGAATATTGTATCTCTCACTCTCTACTAAAAAAATCTCAGAATAGGATGTCTTATTAAAAGACACCTCTGACTTGCCCACCAAGTCAACTTGGTCTCCAAGAAAACTATCAACTTGGTCTCTAAGAAAACTACTAGGACTAGGCCTAGCCTTCAAATCTGGATCCAACTTAGAGTTTGAGTTGGCACCCAACAGAATCATCTTCGTGGCAATATATCCAAACACAGCATTAATAGCAGGCTGCTCATAATTATGTGAATCTTAAAGGCAAGTATAGCTAAAGAATTTTTTTTTTACATTTACACCAAATGATCTTCGAGAAAAATGTAAAGTTGGTTATCAGTAATTTGCAATCTGATTTTGTTTAATTCCATGATAATATTAGGGAACAGCTCCTATTTATAACAAAGCTAACCAGTCATTAAGAACTACTAACCAATTAGGTCATAATGAAAACTCAAAAGTAGAATATTTAATATCATGCAAGTTATTAAAGGTTATTTCTTAATTATTTAATAATTTAGGTGTATAATTTTTTACTTTGTTTTGCCTAATATCTTAATTTTTGTATATATGATTTTCATGAATTTTGTATTGACATTCATGGTTATCTTCACACTAATTGTAAGATGATGAATTCTTCATATTTGTAAGGGCCTTGAGTAGATTTGTTGCACTCAATTCATATAAATTGTTCAATTTTTCTATTTTATTAAAATTTTATGATCATAAATTAAAGATATACGAAGT